>VYZP01049229.1:165870-182818 GCA_013400635.1 Hypocryptadius cinnamomeus | reverse complement strand
GATGGATGGATGGATGGATGGATGGATGGATGGATGATGGATGGATGATGGATGGATGGAGGATGGATGATGGATGGATGGATGGATGGATGGATGGATGGATGATGGATGGATGATGGATGGATGGATGATGGATGATGGATGGATGGATGGATGGATGGATGGATGGATGGATGGATGGATGATGGATGGATGATGGATGGATGATGGATGGATGGATGATGGATGGATGGATGGATGGATGATGGATGGATGGGCAGGGAAGAGAGGGATGAGGAGTTAAGGCAGCAGTGTCAGAGTGGAGATACAGGACTGAGCTGTGGGTGCAGCCCATCAAGAGGGTGCAGGAGAGGAGCACTCAGGCACGGGGAAGCCTTATGCCTGCTCCAGCAGTGACTGTGCCCATCACAGCTGGCCACACAAGCCAAGCACAGGGCCAGCAGGTGGCCAGGCTGGCCCTGATCCTTGCCCAAGCCAGTTGCCCCAGCTTGCTGCTCCCCAGGGGCTGCACCAGTCACTTAATCCACAGCCTCAACCTCCAGACACTGCTTCAGAAGAGATTATACTAAAAATGACCCATGCAGATGGCTTGCAAAACTGTGTCCTCTCTCATTACAGTACACCGGGTTTTGTTCAGTGGAGTTTTGGATGAGAGCCTGTTCTGAGACAGCGATCTCTGCACCCGAGCAGAGGAGCAGGTATTGCCTTACCAGCTTCAGGAAATCCACACTATCATGTCTCAAAATACTCCTGCCAGAGATGGAATGATACTTCATTTCACTGGCCACCAGGAGTTCATCAACAGTCAGTAGCTGGGAGCAGCCAACTTAAATACCAATGCCAACCCTGTTATCAGCCTGTGAACTCACACTGCAAATGCTTTTATTGGTGATTGAGCACCTGATGGCACCTTCTGCATAAGAGAGACCAAGAAGTAAAACATTTCTTCCCACTGCAGCAGCCTCTATCTCTCTATCCTCCACCCTGATCTCTCATTTAATTTGGTTTAACCCATCTCTTCTCATCACAAACCTGTGGAGCACCCCTCAGCACAACCCTGGATGGCCAGAAATGAGCAACACTCACCTTTGCATCCCTCTCTGCAAACTTTGTGAACATGTTGGCGTAGATCCTCCGGTCCCTCTCGTTGTGCTCCTTGGTTTTCTTCTGGCACACGGAGATCTGGGATTTCGCTGCTTTGTTCTGTGGGTTCACTTCCAGCACTTTTTGAAAGTCACATTTGGCCAGCTCGAACTCGTTCATCAATAACCTGGCTTCACCCCTCCTGTACAAGCCTTTCTCATTGTCCTGGTCCAACCCCAGAGCCTGGGAACATACACAGGTCTCTGTTAACATCTCTGAGCCCTCCCAAGAGATCCCCCACAGCTGAAGCCTCATTAAATCTGTCAAAATTAGGACAAGGTGGCTTCAAATCTCCAGAGCACTTGCATCTTGCTCAACAAAAGTTGCCTCATCTCCATCAGCACTTGGGAGATCATTAATATAGTTTTATTATCTCTCTTTGCTTAAAATACCCCTGAGTGTGGCAGGGGTATTCCTTCTTATATGAAAAGAAATTTTTAAAAACTCCACCAAACACCCAATGAGAACATGCAGGAGAGGATGCTTCATCCTCCAGGCTCATGCTGATGCCTTAGGACTTTAGCTTTTATATTTTTCATATATTTTTAATCCTGTAATTCTTTAGTGTATAAGTCTAAACTCCATATACACTGCTAGCTGCTGTTCTCCCATTTTGGTCAGACACAACAATTCCTCTCCAGGCCTGGGAATCAAGGACACCTCACTGCCTCAGGCCCCAAAACATGTAAACAAAAGAGAATTGGGGGGGAGCAAACTTGGGGTAAATGACTTCATTACCTGAAGCTGTAATTGGAAGATTAACCCCCAATATGCAAATAGCCCAAACTTATAAAAGTGTGAAACCCGTGACCCATTGTCCATTTTTTTGGGTGTAGCCCCTAAATGTACCTCAAGGCCCTTCAATAAACATAAGTGCTTTTTATTCCCTTGATTTTGTCTGGCCTCTGTATTTAGGTAGCACATAAAGGCATCAGTTTCTGGGGACCCAGGGATGGCATCAGGGCACCCCTACCTTGTCACAGCACTCGACAGCCTTGGCGTACTCTCGCAGCTTCAGGTAGCACATGGCCAGGTTGAGGAAGGCAGCCAGCAGGAAGGAGTCGGAGGCTTTAGACTCCTTTTCAGACAAGCCATACTCCATTTCCAGCCAGGACACAATCTTCCCATACTGAATCACTGCCTGCAGGTACTTGCCTTCCTGAAAGGAGCAAAAAAAGAGGCTCAGCCTGCCCCTGGAATGTCCCGTGGACAGGTGACAAGTGTCATGTGGGGTGTTCAATAAATACAGGGAAGGAGGAGGATCCCAACTCCTACAGAACCAGCAGGTTTGGGNAAAAAAAAGAGAAAAAAGCAGAAAAAAGGAGAAAAAAGCAGAAAAAGGAGAAAAATAAAAAAAGTAAGAAAAGGGAAAAATGAGGAGAAAAGAGGAGAAAATAAGAGAAAAAGGGAGGAAAAAAAGGAGGAGAAAAAAAGAAAAAGAAGAGCAGAAAAAAAGGAAGAAGAAAAATTAATATTAAAATAAAAATAAAGTACAAAAGGACAAGGTTAGGAACAAATAAGACACCCAGCCTTGGACCTCAGCCACAAGAATAAAACAAACCAACAGAGAAGAACAAATTAAGAACACGAAGATCCTCGGTGACGTGTCCACTTCAGCAGGGGTTGGGCTGCAGCCACGCCAGGGACAAAGGCTGGAGGCTACAGAGGCCCTGACATTCCTGCAGCCCAGGGAGGGACAGCAGCACCTCTGCCCTCACCTTCTCAAAGCTCTTCAGGGTCACCTCGTACACCAGCTCTGCGTTCCCCTGGATGCCGTATTTTGGCTTCCCAGCCTCGCCAAAGCCGTACCTGCAGGGCAGGGGGAGGCACTCAGAGAAGGGGGAAAAACCTTATTTTCAGCAGAGCTCGCCCATAAATGCACACCCAGGTTGCCACCCACAGCTTTCTAACATTTTGGGGACAGGGTGATGTTAGTGTCCACGAGCAAAGGTCCCTGTGGATATGCAGTGCATATATTGGGACTCATCCCTTCTGGCTGCATCAAAGCCATCTTTTTACACAGGCTTCTCTCCAGCTCTGGTCATTTCCAGAGAGACATTTTCATCTCAGACACTGGACTTGGCTAAAGCCCTTTCACCTGTTTTTTTTTTTTTTAAGCATCTCAATATTGCTGTTTACATGCCACTGGTCACCCCTGCTGCTCCTGCTGGTGTCCTCTGAGACTCTCCTGGAGAGTCCTGTCTTCAGGATCACCATCTTCCACAAGGGCTGGAGGCTGAGACCCACTCAGCATCGCTGTGGAGGTGCTCCTCACCGTGGGCTGAGGTAGAGGATGCAGTGTTCTCCCCTCTGCATCTTCTCCAGGGCCTTGTCAATGCCGATGGGGATGTCGTGGTCCTCCCCTTCGCCCACGACGAATTTCACGTCCTTGCAGTCGAACCTGCGGCCGCCACAGAACCCCTCCAGGTGAACTGCAGAGGGACAAGAGGGGCAGGATGGCACCCAGAATCACCCAAACCTTGGAGAAAGGTGGGCTCCAAGAAGAGCCCATTGCACAAAAGACAAATGCTTTGTCTTAGAAAGCGTTTTATAAAGCATCTCTCCCAAAACTCAGCAGAGCCCAGAAGAGGGAAGACCCAGGGCTGGGGGCAGCCTGGAGAAGAGGCATGGGGAGGTCTTGGGAACATTGCTGAAAAGCAAGGCAGGCATATCTTGTCTAAGCAGGGACCAAACAACAGATAAACATCGTGACTAATATGTTCCCCTCGTACTCAAGTGCACGAGTCAAGTCTTACTGGAACTGGATATTGCTCCTGGCACGGCGCCATGCAGAGTTTATCACGGTGATTACAAATCTCCTATACTGTGCTATACTGCCTTGACTCCTGCCTCGAAAACAAGGCCACGTTCTCCTGACTCTGAGAACTCAAAGTACAAGATAAACTTTTTTTATTTTTAATCTTCAACCAGGAGCCGTGCTGTTCCAGCCCCAGACGCTGGCAGAAGCGCAGGCAGAGCGGACACTGGGTACCTGGCACATTCACCACCTGGCACTCCTGGCTGGCTTTCCACAGCAAGATTATTCTTTATTTATTCAAACCTGAAGATGTTCCAGGCTTTGGGGACGCTTTTACAACCTTTGCATTCTGCTTGCAGGGTAAAAGGCATATGCACACATGCAGGCAGGCATCAAGTAAAAGCAATTTCACAAGGAACTCCTACATATTGTTGGGGGGGAAAAAAAAGCCAAAACAAACAACAGTGAAAAAAAGCTTTGTAAGAGGAAAAATTCACAACTGTTCTTAAAGGTTTTGCAGCCTGCAAAGACATGAGCTTTACCTTTGTTTGAGGGGAACAGAATGCAACCTGACATGCTGCAGGGCACTGAGCATCCTGCTGTGGTGGCAGGTGAGGGGCAGGACAGGCTGGGTACCAGAAAGAGCTGTGAGGGTCTGGGCTCTGCATGGGAGAGCTGCAGCCTGGGCTGAAGGAAATCTGAGTCCATCCCCTGCCCTGAGACCCACAGAAGTCCTTAGGATGAGAGGCATGGACCAAGCCAGACCTGGCAGCCCCCACTCCAAGGGCAGGTCCAGGATCCAAGGATGGGATGGGTTCCTCACTGTAGGGGCAGGATGCCAGGTCTGCCTTGTCACTCCACTTTTGCCACCAAAGCCATGCTGGGGCTCAAGCAGAGGATGCTCAGGTGCCTGCCAGGTCCCTGGGACACATCCTGCATCCATCACTGGTGCACAGTGACCACAGCAGTCAGGCTGCTGTGAGCTCACCCAGCATGAGGACAAAAACCAAATCCAGCTCCTCCGGGGACAACCTCTGCTTTTGCACTACTCAAAACCAAGCTGGCTGGTTTTTCAGGCACAGAAAATGGGGAAAATTCTGCCTAAAATACAGGTAAGCCAGCCACCCCAGAGCACTGTGCATCTCCCTGCACGTTCCTGGCCAGCACAGATCCACAATCCCTGACCCCAAAAGCAGCACTGCAGCTCCCCCAGGTCCCACATCCCCTGTGGGATGTGGCAGTGATGGGAGGATCCACTTTCAAACAGGATGCACAAGGGGATGTTGTGATCCTTCCTTCCAAGGATAGTTCTGCTCTGTTTTAATTGCACAGAAAACACACCGAGCGCAGAGGGGAAAATCTCTGCTCGGGTTTCCAGGAGTGGGTCAGCTGGTTCAGCAGCTCTTGGATTACAGAGAAAAAAAAGTCACTGAAGGAACATCACTCCGGTTGCAGCTCTGACTTATTGTTCTCTCAGTGCCTGCAGCGATTTTGTTTTTGAAGAGCTGAGAACAGAGTGTACTGAGTGCGGCTGGCACACGAACTTGATGTGCTGACAGCAATTTGTACTCAGATTAAAAACGGAGAAGGAGGAGGGGTGTGGGGGGAAAGGATGTAACAAAAGCTGGAATGCCAGATTCCAACTGCAGCACAGGTTTTAGGGACCAGAACTGGGATTTAGGGTCTGTAAAACTTAAAGCCTACAAAAACCCGGAGGTACTTGCTCCTGGAAGGGAGATTTATTCCAGCCTAATTCCAGCACCTCCCAAACTACACAGCTGAGGTAAATCATCACAGCCCTGCCCCAGGGTGGACTGCTGTGTCCCCGCAGCTGCTGTGCCACCTCCAGCACAGTGACCACTGCTCAGACAGTGGAATTTGTGTAAAAATCTCATTTTTCCCTAAAAGAGAGTTGTTAGAAGAACTAGACACTTAAAGCTGTGAGCTTTGTAAGCTCTCACAGATCAGATTCAATTTCTCAGTTGATAAAGGGACTTTAGGACCTTTGTGTACAGGAGCTCTGGAATTAAGAAATGAAAGTAAATGCCTCCCATATGGAGTGAGCTCTGTGTGTGTGTCTGAGCAGCTCCTATGAAGGAAAAAACCCCAAACCCCAGTCTGCCCTCCCCATGAATGTCTGCTCCAGAAATGGGACCAAAAGAGGGAGAGCCCAATGGGATGTGAGCTCCTCATCCTCCTGTGTCAGCTGAGACCACCCCAACCTCAGCAAACTCCTTGTAATAATTTCCTTTCCCCCACCATCAGCAGCCCTGTGGCCATAAGGGAAGGAAAAAGCCCAATTCTGTAAGAAATGTGATGAGACCCCCCCAAAAATACCATCAACATTGGAATGAGGAGGCCAAAGAAACTGCTGAGTGTCCAAAACACTTAGCAAGTGTTGAGGGAGGAAGGGCTGGCAATTGATGCTTTGGAAGCAAGGCAGAGCCAGGGGGTTTGGCAGAGGGCACGTCCCAGAGCACCCTGAACACTGCACTGGGATGCAGAAGGGGTGGGGGAGACACCAGAGCCCTGAAACCCCACGGGGGTTTTGCTTCTTCCATCCTGCCCCAGCCGCTGAGTGAGCAGCTCTGGGGTTTTCCTGGGCTGCTGATTTTCCACCCAGCCCTGCAGGGCAGCAGCTCTGGCAGAGCCACCACAGGGGCTGGCCAGGGAGAGCTCAGAGGAGCATCCCCAGCTGCTCTCCATCCCTTCTGGCCCCTGGATGGATGTCCCTGCATCCCACCAGCCACCTTCAGCCTGTGCACTGCCAGCAGCTCCTCGCCAGGGATCAGCTCAGGACAGGCTGAGCCCTGCTTGTCCCACAGGGAACCAGCACTCACTCTCCACAGTTGCACCTTCATTAGGGTTGGAGTAACCTTCTCCCTTCCTCTTGATCCTCCGGATTATTCCTCCATCCTCAAACAAGTCCTCGCCTTTGAAGTCAAGCAGCTCGACCTAAAAAATAATAAAGGAAAAGTGGGCAGAGCACAGGGAAGGGGAAAGGAGAAGAGAAAAACAACAGAGAGCCACAAAGCAGCAGTTCATCCCCTGGCTGGAGAACCAAGCCAGCTAATTCTCCATTCAGCTGACGAGCAGAAGTTGCCCATAAAACCCAGATCCAAACCACAGCATAATACACACGATTTATTAGAAACTGGGACACATCCAGTACCTGAAGCATAACACAAAGTAACAGCAAAAATAAGTTTATTGAACCTGTAAGGGTGCAACACAGCTGCTGCTGGAAGATGCTGTGAAAGTCCCCCAGTGTGGGCAGGAGCTTCCCCTTCATCCTCTGATGGGACCAGCTCTGACCCTCAGCTTATCCACACTTGACTGGGAAGGTCTGAGCCTTAATTTAGGACAGACTCCCTCCTCCTTCCGTGTCCCAGCAAGCCCTGCCCAGGGAGCCCTTTGTGCCAAAACCTTAACTTTCCTACCACCCCTCAGCACTAATAGTTTTTTAGCACCTGGAGGCATTTCCCAGCTGCTTTCTCCCTCCCATGTACATGTTGAAACCAGGAATCTGCCCACTCCCCGCCCCAGCACCAGGACTCTCCTAAGCTGGAGTTTCAGTCCCAGCCTTCCAGCTCAGACACACATTTCTGAGAAAGCCCTGGCAGCAGTTCCTGGAGCAGAGGGACACATTTCAGGAATCCAAGTTGGGTCGGTTTTTTTTTTTGTTTTTTTGTTTTGTGGGGTTTTTTTGTTGTGGATTTTTTTGTTGTTTGGGCTTTGTTTTTTTTATTATTATTATTACTATTAATTTTTAATTTTTTATTTCTGAGCTGGCTGGCAAGGCAGAAAGGGAGTGAGCTTGCTCATCCACACACCAGCTCACCAGCATTACTTGCCTCAAAAAAGAGGGTGGCATTGGAGGGGATTTTGGGGGCACTGCCAGCAGAGCCGTATGCATACTCAGGTTTGCAGAGCAAGTAGCAGATCTCTCCCTTCTTCATGGTGGCCACCCCAATGTCCCATGCCTTGATTACCTGACCTAGGAGAAAGGCAGATGTCAGGCAGGAGGGAGCACCCAGGAACAAACCCAGCAAGGATGCACCCAAAAAAACCCCACATTCACCAGTGACTTGAGGCAGGGCTGATGCTGCCCAGCTGTCCTGCAGCAGGATCAGCTGCTCCCCCTGGCCCAGGGTGATCCCAGCCTCCACCATCCCAGCGATGGACACCCCTGGAGCAGCTCACCCTTGCCCAGGCTGAAGATGAAGGGCTCGTTCCGGTCGCGGCTGGAGTCAAACTTTTTCCCGTTGGCCAGTTTCCCTTTGTAGTGCACATAAACCTTGTCTCCAATCATGGGAGACTCATCCTCACTCCCAGGTCGCTTAATGATCTGAGAGAGAGAAAGGACCTGTGAGCTGAGGCCACAGATTCATATGGAGGGGGAGGGAGATACACACACACAGGCATTTACATTAAAAAATATATATATATACACATGCATATACAGCCCAGTGCTGCCCCAAGTAACAGGAGGGAGCTATTCAGTTTGCCCCTAAATTTGCCCATCATCAGCTCCTAAAAACAAATCTCAAAGTGGAGCCAGAGCAGTGGAGCTGGACTGGGCTGGGAGCAGAGACCAGTCCATACTGGGTGGATGAAGAAACCTGCAGTGAGTGCAGCTCCACTCGCTCTCTGTCTGTCCACATTTTACTCACAGGGGTGTGTCAGTTCACTACTCACTCCTTGTCAACACTTTTTTCTGAACGCTGCAGCCGGGAACAAGCAGTTCTCGAGCTGAGGATGGAGCAGGGGAGGATGCTATTCTTGGAGGAAAGGTCCTATTCAAGTGCACAAGTGTAAGTGCTGAGGAGCAGAACTATCCAGAAACAGCCCTGAATATGAAAAAGGGGCTGTGGAGCAGACTGGATGACCTCAGTAATGTGCTCTTTCTAATGTTTGTGAGTCACACACAGAAATGCTTTGTGGATTTACAGCTAATAATCTGATTAGGAACACAATAGCAGTGAAATTCATGGAGCAGCCTGGGCCCACCAGCCTCAACCACCACTCCATTCTCCTTTACTCCAAGCAATGCTCATCCCCTTTGCCTTGGAAATGAAAGAACTCAATCCTACAGTCCTGAACTGTGACTCTGAGGGCTGGGGATGCAGCCCAGCAGGGTGACAGTGCACCCCAAAGTGCAGGAAGGCAGGACACTCTTGGCAGGTCCCCCTTACCTTCAGAACCCCTCGGTCCTTGGATGGGGTGATGTCCTCCCCACGCTCAGCCAGAGCTGCTGCCTGCACCTCCCCTTCACTCTTGGTGGCCTCATCAGTGGTCATGGTCTCCTTGGAGCTGGGGGGACACAGCAGACACCCTGTCAGCCTGGCAGGACCACGGGAGGTGGTGGGAGAGGAAAGGGTTTGTCACCCTGCATGGAAACACAATGAACAAGCAAGCGTTTTCCCCAAAAATTAAAGCAAGCCCAACACCAAAAGAATCCCAGCTATTTGGGTGGATGAAGAGAAAATTCATGGCAACCATCTAAGGAGCTGAGGGGTTTTTGGGCAAACTGCTGGAGCACTGTGCTCCCAAATGTCACCACATAAGCAGCCAAGGTGCCAGAAAAGCCAAGTTTTCCATTGAACACAGACTTTTTCCAATGGTTCCTGGTGAAAAAAAGAATTGCCTACAGTTTCAGAAACATATTTCCTGATGATTTCCTTCAGACCATGGGGCTATTTTGGTAGCTGCACTGCTGGGTGACACATCATCAAGGAAACATGTGACGGAGAATTAGAAAGCGATGGGTTTTTTAAGACATAAACCAGATCTATTAAAGCCACTGTAATTGTGAAACTTTCCCACAGTCTTCAGCGTGGAAGCTGATGTTAACCAGCAGGAGAAATCATTCATTTGGGGGATTCAAAAAGAGCAAAGAAAGGATGTTTTCAGCTCCAAGGAGAGATAAGTCGCGCTGCAAGAAGAATTGCTTTCCTCGCACCCGGGTGGAAAGGGAAGGACTGGAGCCCGGCCCCCCCAGCACAGGAAACCACTGAGACACAAAGAGCCCTGAAATGGAAGAAGCAAAGAGAAAAATAAGGGAACTACTTGTTGCAAAGCTCAATTATCACAGTCTTTCGGGTGATATTTAATGGGATTCTGCTCCCTTTCCTCTGCGCTGCTGGGGTTTCAGATTAGAACATCTTTAAAAAAAAAAACATTAAAAAAGCAAAGCAACATGTGGTGAGACCCATTATCTCACAGGTATTTACTGGAAAACGTGCCATGGGCTACTTTGGAAGAAATGTTTGATGATGTGGGTGGTGAAGCACTGGTTACCCAATGGGTGATGGATGTCCCATTCCTGGGAACATTTGGGTGAGTTTGGACAGAGCCCTGAGCAACCTGGTCAAGTGGAAGGTGTCCCTGCTCATGGTGGGGGGACTGGACTAGATGGCCTTTAAAGTCTCCTTCCAATGCAAACCATTTAATGATTCAATGATTTGGGTGCTGGGATGGTCTCCAAGCCACCACAGCCTTCCTCTTGGAGAGGAGTGAGGAGGAGGAGGAGGAGGAGGAGGAGGTGTCCATCCCAGCACAGGCATGGCAGCACCGTGCACCAGCTCACGACTTCCCAGCACAGATCCCACCCAGCACCAAGGACACATCACCCACAACCCACCCATAAGGACCAGGAGAAGCCCAGAAAGCAGCGAAGCTTGCCCTAAAATCACCACCCTGTGGGGACAGAACCTCCCCAGGTCCACCAAGCAGCCACCGCTGGGATGCAGGAGACGGACAGGGAGGTGCCGGCTCCGGCTCGCCGCTTGCTAAATCCCACCAAGAGACATCTAAAAATACACCCTACGCATCCTTCTCATTATTTTTCTACGTAAGCAATTAGAGGAGTCATCCAGGGAAGCTGGCCAAGGCGGGCAGGAGGGGAGGCTCTGCGTCAGCAGCAGTGGGAGGGAAGGAGCCCACAGGACCCAGCTCTGGAGATGTGGCCCACGTTAGGAAAGAGCTCCCGGCTCCTCGGTCCAGCAAAAACGGCTCCAAGTAGGTTAGAGAAAAGAGTGCACTGCTCCCACTTATCTCCCATTTGGAGCGACAGGAGGAGGCTGGCCAGGGGCCAAAATCCCAATTAATTTGAAACAAACAGTTGTAGGGCAAAAAAAAAAAAAAAAAAAATCTGCTACTCCCTGAGGTTTAAACAGAGAGCAGGCAGGGATGTCACTGAGCACAGCAAGCTTGCTGGTGGTGTCAGGCCTGAATCTTCTTGTTTGTATACTGAGGATAAAGGGAGGGCATTAATTAATTGCTCTGCAAAAGCCCCTGGGTGTTTCTGACACCCCAAGCAGATCCTGCTTTCTCATTGCTGCTACTACCCACAAGATTAATGTTGTGAGTCTGTAAATGAAGCCAGGATAAACCATCCTCCCTGCTCTGAACATCCACACTGCTCATTTCCCTGGGATATAAACACGGATGGGTCGGAGAAGCACAGAAATAAATAAAACCAAGCCTTTTAATTTTACAGTTCCCTCTCCACACAGGTGTTGCTGTCTCCCAACAGTGAGGAAGAGGTGAAAATTCAGAGGGGAGGATGGGATGCAGATGTCTGACCCTGGGCTGAGGACAGACAGGTATCACACATGCTAGGGTTTCACCAACCACACGATCCCCAGCCACGTTTCCTAGAAATCGGCATACCGGGAATTTGCCAGCTCCAAATGGAAACTTCATGTTGCAGATCCCTCCCAGAGGCTTGCAGGAGGGGAGAGGGATGGGGAACAGCAAGGCTGGGCAGGGTTTTGAGGGGTCTCACCTTGCCACCATGCAATCCTTGGAGAAGGTTTGGAGGTGCAGGGAGAGCCCAGGCCCAGAGACAGAGCGGGGAAACACCTGGTAAGAGGAGGTGGGGGACAAAAAGAAAAAAATATTAAAAACATATCTGCTTTTTTATTCTAAAATAGGATTTCAGGATTTCAGAAGAAGAAGGGAGAACAGCAGTTTTGAGCCACAGATCATGCTCCACCATGGTCAGAGAGGGGTGATGAAGACTATGGCAAAACCTGTTTTGACTTGCTGTTTCCACAAAGCAGCATCTTACCATCAGCTTTACAAAAAATAAATCAAGGTTATATCCTGTCCAACTGCTTCACTGGGATGAAAATTAACAGGACGAAAAAATAAGAGTTGGCTGCTCTGGGGTTTGTTTTTTAAGACCCACTTAGCACAAAGCACTTTCACTTCCACGGCACCACAACAGCCCTAAAGCTTCAGATTGCAACACAGGGGGGAGTTTGTTGAAAACGCAAAGGTCAGGCTTAAAAAAAACAAATCTGGAAGCACAGCAGGGGAATGTGGGGCCCTGGATGCTGGTGATCATCACCCCAAATCCCAGCCCCTCGAGCTGGACAGCAGCACAGGGCTGCACATGCGTCCCCCAGCCCCAGCACAGACTGATAATGAAGAATAACCCAATTAGTGCAGCAGCTGACTCTCTCCACTGTCCCACAGTGGATTGCTTCCCCTCCCATCACAAGAACTGCTTTTTTCCTGATAAAATCCCTTCTTGCTCAGCAAGCTGTGCCTGTGCAGCAGCAGAGGGAAGACCAGAGCAGGGATTTCTCCTGGATGAGGGTGTTTTAAGACACCTCAGGGCCAGCCTGCTGAGCAGAGACCAGGGAAGGTGATGGTAATGAGTTAAAATTGGGATTTCTAACAAAATATGACCTTCCTAAGATGGACAAGCAGCTCCACATAATCCTCAACTGCATCCCAACACATAAGGACACACCTGGACATTGAGTGCCATTTCTCACACTCGTACATCACAGTTAATTAATATTTTTTCTTTTTCTTTTTCTTTTTTTTTTTTTTTTTTAATCCTGGCCACTTGGCTTTCTCCACCTCCTTCAAAATAAACAGGGAAGCCATAAAATTGAAACTATTGTTCACCAACTAAGAGCTCCCATGGATCAATTTACTTCCTAGTGTGCACGTTGTGCAAGCGGCCAACACCCAGGCACGGCAACTTCTGTTCAAACAAAAAACCAAAATGCAAACAGAGCTGCTTGGATTGCCCAGCACCCTGAGGAGCCCCCATGGCATCCAGGGTGAGCTCTGATTCTCAGGGACCAAAGCACAATCCCTGTGGAGACCCTGGTACCAAGCAGTGCCACCCACACCTTGGGGACACTTCAGAGAGGGATGCAGTCCCCAGTCACCTCCCAAGGACCACGAGGTATCTGGCTATTAGCAGAAAATCAGCAAAAGGGGAAGGTTTTAAAACAATTAAGAGGATAATGAAGTGAAAAAGAAAACTACTGAGTGCAGCTCACTTAAATGCAGCAGTGGATGCTCCCATCACACTGGCTGCATCGTTCTGCCTAGCTAATTCTGAAATGGTTTTATTTAAGGTTCAAGTCATAACTAATTTTTTTTTTAAATATGTGGAATAAGAGGCTGTTCCTCAGCTGCAGAGAGAGGAACAAGTGAGCAGGATGGGTCACTAACCCTGCCAGAATAAATATCCCAGGCAAAAGCAAGACGGGTTCAGTGTCTCTGCATCCCCCTGGGGTGAGGTGAACAGGCCCGTGCCAGCAACACACAAAAGACTTTCAGAGAGGAGTAGTTTTATCCCCCCAGATCACAATATAAACCCATTAAAAATAATCTGGCTCTTCTGCTGGTTTTCTAGCAAGGAAATGCTCGCTTGGTGCTTTTCCCAGGTCACTTCAAAATAAAAAAATAAAATCAGAGGGATAAAGCTGCTCTGAACTCTCTTGTGAGCAGCCCATGGTCCATCTCCTCCAGAGTGGGTACCCACAGACACAACACCCTCCACTTTCATGCCAAAGGGAATTAAGAAAAAAACATTTTCTTTTCTCCTCCCTTATTTTGAAGGGTAAACTTACACCAGAGAAAACAAAATCCACAGACATTTCTGGGTAGCTGCTGTCCCCAGGGGAGAAGGTGCCAGGGGCAGGATGAGGCTGAGGATCCTACACAGAGATGCTCTGCAGCTCCTTTCCTACCCGCCCCCAAAGCCACCCCTGGCCCCAGCAAGGATTTCAGCTGCTTCCACCACAGCAATCACAGCAAGCCTCAGCCACAAGAACAGATCCTCAAAACACTGGAAAAACCAGGAATGCCCAAAGTCTGCTCTGCATCAGCAGGGAGAGGCAGCAGCCTGCACCCATCCTGCTCCTGAGGGGCTGGCACAGCTTTTGATGGTGGCTAAAACAGAATCATCAAGGAAATATAGTAATAATGAGGGTATAAAGAGCTGTCCCACACCAGCCTGAGCTTCTTGGGAGATGCCTGGCAGGGAGGCCAAGCACCCTAACAAGCTCAGAGGCTGTAATATATAGACATGAAACAGTGGGGAATGCAACCTCCTAAAGCTTTCATAAATTGGGATTATGTAACTGGACAGGCAAAAAAAATAATAATATAGCCAAGCAGGTTATATAAACCATCTGTAAAATGTGAGAAAGTACTTGACATCCCACTACCCACTCCTTGGCACCCTCTCACTGGGTTTTCTGCCACTAAAAATGAGCGAGGTCCTTTCAGTTGTGTCTTCTCCCCTGGTCAAAACAAGCAGGGACAGCAGAGCAGCCAGGCTTTTTGGAGTTGAATATTCCACCTCTGGCTGTTAAATGTGAAGTTTCCCTCCCCATACAGCACATCAAGTCCAAGCCCTCCACAGGAGACCCAGAGCAGCCTCCTGGCAGCAGCTACACCAGTGCTGAGCAAATTGAATTTCAAGTGACAGCTTGGGGGGAATAAAATAAATACAAACAGGAATAAACAAGGAACTCCTTGTTTGCCAATTCTGTTTTATTTTAGCCTTTTCTCCGGAATAAATGTGGCAATTAAACTTGGATTTATTTAAATTTTGTTTGTTTGTTTGTTTGTTTCTAAAAGCATCTCACTGCTCACAACAGATTTGGGGTTTTCTCCAAGCAACTTGCAGCCAGGTGACCCCTGGCAGGGGGGGTTTGATGATTTACCCCCACAAACGAGGGCTCAGCAGCACCTGGAGCATCCCCAGGGGGGAATCCCCAGCTCAGCATCCAGCACTGCCAGCAGCAGCTCTGGCACCCAGAAATAACTCAGCACCCAGGACCATCTGCACCAGGGGCCTATAAATGCCAAATTATTTTGGGCAAACGGCAATTCCCAGTGAAACACCAGCCAAGCTGGTGCCAAGGGAGGATTTCTTGGAGGAGCATCACACGAGGACAAACTGCAGGAGGGAACTGGGGTGTCTGGGGACACTGTGAGGGGCAGGAGGGGACGAGGACAGCACGGCTTTGGGGACAGTGCTGCACCAGCCCCTGCCAGCACAGGGGTGACACACACACTGGTGTGCATCACCTGGGCTGGGGAGGGAGGCTGCATCCCACCTGGGCTCCTTTTTGGGATGGGGGCACACCCCAGCAATGATGCTCTTTGCCAGGCTCGTTTTATTCAGTGGCTGAATTTCATGTAAATCAAAAAGTACTTGAAATGAGAATATTTTTCCATCTAAGAGCAATAGTGCTATTTACAGAGATGGGACACTGCAGGTAGAGGGTGATTTAGCTGCAGTCCCTCACAGTCCTGACTCTTCCCCTCTGACAGTTACTTTACTATTATTTTTCCAATTTTCCAACGCACTGGCTTGCAAAATCAGAAATCCTTACTAATCACAATTACTAGTTATGGAAAAAGCCTGTCAGCTCCGTGACAAACAAGTTACATGAACAACTTGTACGTTAGAGCACTCGTGGCCACAAGCACAGAGCATTAAAATAATAAAAATCCTTACTAAGTAATATCTATTTTATGTGCACAAGATCAGGAGGAGCTTCACAGCTCCCTCAAGGGGCTGCAACAACTTTATACAAATTCATGTAACCGAGAGTGACTGTAAAATAAAATTGATATAAAATAATATAAAACGAGAAATAACTGAGGACAAAGTATTTTTCAAAGCATTTACAAAATATTTTTCCCCTGAGCCAGTCTGGGAGCTGCAGCCAGCCCGAGGAGGTCTTGATGCCAAGCATCTCAAACCTTCCAGCAAACTTTCTCCTTCTGCAAGCAGGTAATTAATTAAAACACACGTAACTACACAGCAGTGATGTTCCTGAGGGATGCAGTTTGCTTTTCACTCAGGAATTGTCCTTATTTTTTGGCTCATCCCAGCAGGAAGGTGCTCTAACAGTGCTGGGAAAGGACCTCAACATGACAGAAGTGTGTGCTGGGCAAACACAGCCTTGGGAAGATGAGGTTATTTGCATTTTTTTTTTTAAAAATAAACAAAAAAAAGCCAGATACAGGCTCTGCCAGACGTATTTAATGATTTTCTTCTCCCCAGCCCTTCACCAAGACAGGGGAGGAGGCAGGAGGGAGGCAGCTTGCTCATGTTTTAAAGGAAGCTGCAATTTGTGCTTTCAACTTTTTTTTTAAACTTTTAATGCCAGTTCCCAGGTTGGCTTTGATATCCCAGTGATCCCCTCAAATCCACCTCGAGTTTAATAGCTCGTTAGGGTGAGACACTATTTAAACTCTACCTTCAAAGCCATAAAGTATCAGCTCCTGGCTTCTTTTTTTTGTCTTTTCTTTTCCATTATATTTTATTTTTAAGGGTACTTTTTGCACCGGTGGGGACAGAAATTCGGTGCAGCCTTGGAGGCTCAGCTGGGCGCTGCAGCCTGGGGACACACCGATGACAGACACCTCTCCTACGAGTCCCTACAGCCCGCTGTGTAAAATTCAGTTTCCTGGGAAGAGCAAGCTCACTCGAACGGGCATTTTTAAAAACAGAAGCTCTGGAAGAGTTTTTATGCCCGGAGAGGAGGGGGAAATGGCAGAAACTTAAAAAAAAAAAATCACATTTACCTAGCGCAGCCACTTGTACCTGCTGCCAGACCTGCGGGGTCTGTGCCCGGTGCTCTCAGAAACGCTCCGGTTGCTCCCGGGAGCCCCGGCTGGGGCGGGGAGCGGGGAAAGGAGAAATCCGCTCGGGCAGCAGCACCGGGGTGTACCGGGGCAGCACCGGGGTGTATCGGGGCAGCACCGGGGTGT
>VYZP01049229.1:117935-150772 GCA_013400635.1 Hypocryptadius cinnamomeus | reverse complement strand
CCAAACCTTGTGGTCCCAAACCTTGTGGTCCCAAACCTTGTGGTCCCACTTGCCCTGGACAGCTTCTCCCAGCGCCACTGCTCCTGCTCAGCCGCAGGGAGGCTTCAGAGGATCAGTTCGAGGGCACCAAAAAACCCCCCAGGGCACAGAGCGCTCTCCTGTGTCTGGGATCCTGCAGGAACGGAGCAGGGAGACAGCGATGATGCTTGCTGGCCCATTGTAGTAACTCCCTGAGCTCAGGGAACAATGCACGGGGAAGATGAAACACGAGGAGGGGGCTGGCTGGCCGGTTTGGTACCGTCACTCGCATTTTCTCACTTTGCTGCTCATCCCCGCGGTTCTCAAGCCTTCCCCATCTCTCCCCCAGGCACTTGAGACACCTGGTAACCCAACTCCTGTGCCTCGGCTGGAACCCAAGCCAGGGCTCTGCTGCTCCTGAATGATTCATGTGAGCCGGGGCTGACACCCGTGGGAGGGGGCAGCCGGGTTCCTTCAGTTCCCAGCTAAAGAATCGAGCTCAGGCAAAGATTTAGATAAGAAGCTTGGGGCAGCTCAGCCTCCTGGGGAGCAGGAGCAGAGACAGGCTTTGCTGTGGTACTTGGGGTTTTTACATTTTTTTTATTGTTGTTCTGAATGGGGGAAGAGAAAATTGTCACAGGCAGTTCTGGCTGATGGACAGGTACTGCTGCATTTAGGAATTATTTTAAAAAGTAGGCGGGCTAAGGGAGGATCAATTTCCTGGCCTTTGCTCTGAACCAGGGCACAATTTCACAGAAATTATTTCTTTCCCATTTTCCCCATTTCTCCATTAGTAACAGGGAAGATTTATTCTGTATGCAGTTAACCAACTGCTTTTCCATGAAGAGAAATCCTCTCTGCAGACCAAGGAACCTGCCTGCTCACCTTGCTGCTGGCTTGTCCCCAAGCCAAGAGAAAAGAAAACATTGGCAAAGGACAAGGCCACTGCCCCAGAAGGGGTTCTGGTTCACTGAGCACCAGGGATGGAGCACAGGTGTGGCACAAGGTGCATTTAAGGAGGCTGCAGGTGTCCGTGAGGGACAGGGACAAACATCTTCTTGCCCACCACGGGCTTGTTTCTTGTGTGAGAGGAGTCAGGGACTGCCTCACATCTGCAGCACGTGAAGGAATGGAGCATGTGAAGGGCTTTTGTTAATCATGTCCCAAAATATGAACTCATCCCAAGCCTGGTCATTGTTCTTGTCCAGTAAATACAATTTCTCTGAGCAGGGGAAAAAGGTACTTCTGAGATTTTGGGGCATGAGCTCCCCTTCAGCAACCTGCTGGCACCAGGGATGGTGCTGGGGACCCTGTGACCAGGCTGGAGCAGCTGCCAAGGTTGTGTGTGAGCTCTGAGAGCAGTCACAGGAGGAGCTGCTGCTGGAACCACCACAGCTGAACAAGCAGAATTAATCTGCCCACAAAGCTGCTGCTGACAGCAGCTCCACCTTAGCAAACCCTGAGCTGGAATCAGCTGCAAGGCGCTAGGCCAGGGTCTCCATCTCACACAGACTAAACCCATTCCAGTTTTGTTTGGAGAAGATATTTCCTGTGAGTGACAGGGCCAGGGCTCTGTGCAGAGGGAGCAGAGACGTTGCTGGGCAACGCTGTGCCAGGAGATGCTGGTGCTGCACGTCCTTGGCTCATGGTGGGAAGGCAGCACAGCAGATCCTGCTCCTCCCTGCCTGTGCAGCACAGCAGAGCCCACGGGGATGAGCCACCACAGTGCCTTTAAGGGACAAGCCTGTAGTACCTGATGTGTTTCCAGCATGATGTTTGCTCCTCCAGCTGCTCTCTCCACTTCAGTATTGGTGCCTGGAAAACAGAATGCATCTTTCCAATTGGGGTGAGTATAAAAGCAAGCCTTTAGTTGAAAGCTTGCAGGTGAGCAACATGGTGAAAAGTACATGTGGTATAGTAATTCTACAATTTTTATAAGGTTAGGAGATTAGTGCACTCATCATCCACTGTCCAATCAAAAGGTTAGTTGGTTAGGTAATAATTCCTGGGGAAGCAGTCCAGAGGTTTCTTTTGCCCCACTTTTGTTATGTCTGGTCCAGATTCTGGTTGGAAAAGAGAACGTTCTTGAAGTTGGTTCTCTTCTTGAAATAAGACTAAGCAACACAGGAATGTGCTTATAAGGTTAGCTTATTATTCCTAAGGTAGGGAAGAAAGATAGGAAAAATACTAGAAGCTACATCAATCTACAAAGCTACGAATTTATGTAAAACATAAAAAGCTGAAAGTCTTAGGCATCATCATCAGCTCAGGAGCTCAGTGTCCCCCTGTCCCTGCAGCTACAGGGCTGATGATCGGCTGCCTGATCTACCCCGACGGCTGGGACTCGAGCGAGGTGAGGAGAATGTGCGGGGACAAAACGGACAAATACACCCTGGGCGCCTGCACCGTGCGCTGGGCTTACATCCTGTGCATCATCGGCATCCTGGACGCCCTCATCCTCTCCTTCCTGGCCTTCGTGCTGGGCAACCGGCAGGACAACCTCCTCCCCTCGGATTTCAAAGTGGAGAATAAAGGTGGGTGTGGTGGGATTGCTCCTGAAGGCTCTGCACAGCGATTCAGCCCCGCAGGGCGGTGCCTTGAGAGGCTGCCTAGAACAGAGGCAGACAGAGTTAAAGGAATAAAGATTTATTAAAAGTTCTTCACCTTGGGCAGTGCAAGAGCCTGGCTGTGGTTCCACCCAGGATGGACTCAGAGGCACAGGTTTTCACACTTTTATAAGTTTTGGTCCATTTCCATATTGGGGTAAATTGTCCAATTCCAGCTCCAGGTTGTGCAGTCCCATCCTCCCAGACTGCTCTCCTCAATTCCCTGTTGTTTGCACTTTTTGGGCCTGAAGCTGCAGCGGTGTCCTTGGTTCTGGGGCTGGAAAAGGATTGTTTTCTGTGACTGAGCTGTGAGGAGAACTGCTGACACTTTATATGAAGTTCAGAGTTAAATACCAATGCAGTACAGAATCCAGAAAATACCAAAGCTAAAACTGAAGGCATCAAGGTCATTGCTGTTGCTTGGGTGGATGGTGGGTGGCTTGATCCCTGCCACAGTCACACACTGCTCTGTAGGGAGGGAGAGCCAGCAGCAGGCAGAAAACTGATGGAGAACAAGGCAGGAGCCCAAATTCACCCAGATTACATTTCCCAGGCCTCTGGGGCTTTCTCCCCATCTTGTTTTAAATGTCTTCCTTTTTGAAAACAAACCTGCAAAACCCACTGATCCTTTCAGTTTTACACACTAACTCTGCAATTCTCTTTTTGTTTTACAGAAGAGGGAAATGACTGACAGAGCTGATCACCACGTAAGTGATAACCCACACAGATTTTTAATATTCCCAGCATCCACAATGTCACTTTTGTATTCTGATTACCAAAGCATTGACAGCTGATTTTGGTGCTGGAGTCACATTGGTTTTATTTGTGGTTAAAGAAGAAATAGTCTTTGCTTTGCCTCCCAAAACTGGGAAAGCACAAACCCTTGCCAAGTGCAAAATAAAAGCAGCATAAAATTTGAATCATACTACATTTCCCAACAGCTGCCTTACTCTTTCTGTTCCCAGGGACATCCAGAGCTCTTCTTCCATCAGCCCTTTTCTTTGAAGTGACTCTTCTAGGAAGCTTAAACTTACCAAATTCTGTGGATTTTCTACAGCTTTTTCTTCACCCATGGGGCTGCTCTTGGCTCACAGCTCTTGTGGAGCTTATTTGGTGGGAAGAGCCCAAAATGGACATAGGAGTTTTTCTGAGTCCATCAGCAAGAGGGACAAGAGGGCAAGGATGGCAATTTGCTGCTTTTTTTGGGGGTTTGTACACCTTCTTTCAAGGAAATTACTTATGAATTAAAAGAGAAACCAAAAACACACCACCAAAACATCACTGTTTTGGGTTTTGTGCTCGTCTCCTGAGTTCCTCTGCCATATTCCAGGTTGCCCTTTTACTGGAAAAATACCATGACAGGCCAATTCCCAGCTGAGCCTTGAATCAGCTTCCTGGTCTGAGCAACAATCACCAAACACAACCTGTGGAAAAGGGCACTTTCCTGGGAAAAAAAAGAAAACCAAACAGCAAAACCAGAAACCACCATGCTGGGCTGGGACAGCACCTGCAGAGCACAACAGATGGTGCCAGTCAGCATCAGCTCCCTGCACCACCCAATTAATCTGATTAAGCCATCATCTCCCATCCATCCAACACCCACCCGTGGCAGCCCTTGGCACAGCCCATTTCTGCAGAAGACAAAGCAGCTGTTACCTGGTCAGAGCCCCAAACCAGCCTGCACTATCATTTTCATCTCTACCCACTGTAAATTGCTGGTTCCTGCAGCACTCAATTCAGTTCAGTTCTAACAAATACCTTCCAGTGTTATGCTTCCCTCTAAAAAAGTGGGAAGGTTTTATTGAGACTCTTGGCTAGGTAAGACAGCAGAGATATGACAGACTTGAAGAAAAATGTATTTTAGAATGGAAAAATTCCAGCAGAGTTGTCCTATTTTACTCTTCTCCCCATTTTAAAATGGATCACAACACTAGCAACAAAATCTTTACCTATCTCATTCTGGAAATCAAAACTGAGTGTTCACTAGTGAAGCAAATTCCATTCCTGAGCCCCTGACTCAAAACAGAATTACAAGGGGAATGTATGAAGACTAGGGCTCAGTTATTAAATAATCTGTTTATTGCAGGGCTTTCACAAAGGAAAAAAAAAAAAAAAGACAAAGCACCCAAGTAGAAAGAATAAAAATGTATTTTCCTTCAGGTTTTAGACTGACACAGCAAGTACAAATCCTTTAGTGTGAGCATGTCACAGCAATTTGGAAATGAACAGACCCCAAGTGAACGAGCAGACAGTACAAGACTGAACCATGACAGCTGCTCCTGCAGGGCTTCAACTCACAAGCTGGCTCTAGCCTTGGCTATCATGGTGAAAAAACCCTCCTCCAGTCAGGGCTGGCAGAGGGAAGGGAAGGAAGGATGGGCAGGGGCTTTCAACAGTCAAAGAGTGCAGACCCCGCACTGGGAAATGTTCCTTCATCAGCCAGTCTCAGGCAGGACTGGGTGAACTTTCAAGACCACAGGAATTGTTTGCCCTGCCAATGTTATCTTCACAGTCAGTTGGAACCCAGTACTGTCTGCAGTCCTCCTGTAACAGATACAGAAGTGACCCACAACTGGAAAATGCCAGATAAAAGGAAAAAGAAAAAAAAAAAAAAAGAAAAGGTTAACTCAGAATTAAAATATTTTTTGGTATGTTACCTGCCTTTTTTTTATTATATGCATAGAGAACCTGATCTACCACTAAAGGAACATGCAGCATGATTTGCATAAATAAGCCAAATCAGGCTCTGAACTGGAGAAACTCTGTTCATGTGGATTAAATGACCTGGTTTGTGAGTGAATGATCCTTACGAACCACAGTTCCCAAACACACACACACAAGTGACACATAACAGTGGTCTTGGCAGCTTTGGCAATGGAAATGGTCTTGGATAACATCTGCATGGTCTCCAGCAACTTCTATCCTCTGCAAGCCACCACAAATCCAAAGGCCCCTTTGGTCCAGAGTAAGGAAGGGACTCTGAAGTCTCAATGCTGCCAAATCTTGCTTAGAGAAGAGTGGGATGCACTGAATCTGTAACAGGATGGGCAAGTCTAGAAGAAGCCATCACAGAACTATCAAATGCCACAGTCATTTAACTTTTAATTAAAATTAATCCATTTAACCCATTATATCCAAATCTCCTCTGAGAAGTTTACATAGAAACCCCATAAAACATTTCTTACTCGGGGTAACTCTAGAAACAGCCTCTAATCCAGTATCTAGGTGGAAAAGTCACTTCTCTTCCACTTCTGCTAGCTCTCTTCTTGTGCTAATGGCCCAGAAAATAAAAGGCAGTCCCATCCTGGGAAGTTATTTCTGAAGGCCTGCACCTGAAGCAAATTAAAATAAATCTTTACACTGGAATTTCAAGTGTTGATTTTCAGAGTCCAGGGCTGCAGCATGGCTGTGATACAGGTGCTGTAACCCTTCCCTTGGAAAAAAAACTGAATGGTCAAAAATGAAAAGTCAGAGCAGACTGCATCAGTGAAAGCCAATCTCTCATGAATACCACCTCAAGCAAGGCAAAAAAAGTGCCAGTAAGGGGTAAAAAACCCCAAAAACGTATGGCTCACTATAATGTCAAGAGTTGCCTGCAGTAAGGCTCTCTCTGCAGGCTGAGGGTGCACCCATCTGTCTGCTGAGGGTTGTGCGTTGAGTCAGTTCCAGCTTTTGCTGATTTTGCTGTCACCTTTTAGTCACAGGTGTTGAAGTAGAAAACATCACCAAATCCAGAAACTATTCTGACTACCAAGGGCACGGGGGAGGAGAAAAAGTAAATGGACAGGGCACTTTGGAGGAAGAAATAAAGCATACTAAAACCTAGGTTTAAAAAGCTCTTTCAAAAGCAGCTAGAACTAAATAAACATTTCTGACTGGAAAGCAAAGAACACAGTAGACACCTAGAGAGTGATGGAGGATTTCAAGGTCTTGGCTCTACCTGGCACCACCTTGATGCCAACTGTTACTTCTCACCCCACCAGTAGCTACTGGATCAACAGCGGGAAAATTGACTCCTGAGTCAGTGAGATCTTCACGGGAAGAAAGGAGAGTTGGAATTTAGCTAAGGGAGATATCCGAGCACAGGTGAGCTCACATCTGTCACACACGGTGCTTTACAGTGAGGAGACTGAGGAAAAATCTCTTATTCTAGTCAATTAGTCTTTGGTGAAACCCAATCAAGGCAAAAACACAGATGATGCCCACTGGCTGACGAGAGTCCCCATAAAGTCACACAAACAAACTCAGCAGAACAGGTTAGATTTATCTAAAATCTTGGAAGCCTTGAAGGAAGAACTCCACACTGAAAGTGAACAAGGAGAAAAATGGATCTGGGAAAGGGCAGCTGGGTGTGTAGGCTATGCTGTAAACCAGAGAATAACGTTGTGGCATTGCTTGGAAGCTTCTAGGAGTTAAGCCAGGGGTGCCTGAGACATTCTGCTGCTGTAGCTCGTTTCTCTGGGACCAGCTCCAGCATAGGGAGTAAGAAGTCTGTGAATCCAGCTGCCTCATCTTGGGACCACTCATATTTTTCCACCAACACTTCAAAAAGGCCCCAGGGCTTCAGTTTGGTGATGTGCTTCAGATCACCTGAAAACCCAAGACAAATGGTTTAAGTGCAAAATATAGGAAGAGAGCAACTCAGAAAAATGACAGAGTGAGCTCAGGGACTGTTCCAAGGGAATACAAACTGCTAGGGCATGCTGAAGGGAGAAATCAATTATATCCAACCCCCTTTTCTATCTGCTTTAGAAACTTGTTGTAGAAATGTACTTCCTCAAAGGGCTCTTTTTTCACCTCCTGCTATTTCAGATCCCCATCAGCAAATATTAACTTCATTAAATCACCAATTATGCTGCTTGACATGACAGATAAACTGTGCCACTGATTCTGGGATACATGCAATGCATGGAGCACTGTTTGAGAAAGCAATACACTACTAATAAAGAAGGGCTTGTTTTATAAACAGAGTTATTAAACTAGGTCAAAACCTATTTTTTTGACTCAATACATTTCTGGGATACTCAGGACTTTATGACAATGTTCTGTGCTCTGAGCAACATGGCTCATGATGCCAGGCACTATTTAAGGTGCTTTACATTTCGCTGCAGTTTTACTGATAAAGCATTTCATAAAACAAATGAAAGACTTAAAGATGCCATCTTTGGTGGCATCTATTTCTAACAGGCATTTCCAGCAAGATACTCCTGTGTCTTTGGGCAAGGGATGAGGGGATAAAGTGATATTTGCTTTGTTTCCTTTTACCTTTCTTGGTGAAAAACTCCTTGGAATATTTTCCTGCCAAAATGAGCTTGCGAGGTATTTTCCCCAGAAGTTCTATGATCAATGCAATATGATCTGCATGTCAAAAAAAAAAAAAAAAAAACCAAAAAAGACAATGAGATTCATCCACACAAAAGCTCTCTGTGCTAGTTTCATGCTCTGGGATATAAGGATAAAGACACTATCCCTTAAAAATTACTTTGGAGACCCACCTGAAACCAGGTTACACTAAGCAACAACAAAGACAAGGAGCAAGGGGAAAACAAACATGGGCAATTTGAGGCACAATCAGTTTGAGACACAAGGTAGAATCCAGCAGCAAGAGGAATGCAAACACCAGAACAAGAGCATGGACTTCATTGCACAGTGTTTTACTGAAGAGGCTTGAGCACAGCTGCTGCTGATTTGGGTAAATAATCTTTTTGCAAGGAGCTTTTGCATTGATGATTTGTAAGACAAGGTTCATTTTGAAGAGGCAACCATTGGAATTCAAGTCCTACTTTAAAAAGGAAAAACTGAGACAAACAAACCTTCATCTCGTGAGTAATCCTCCCCAGAGTGAGGCTCGAACAGATAGTCCCCTGTTGCCAACTCAAAGGCCTAAACAAACAGAAATGAGCACATTAAATCACTTCAAAACACTCTAAGATGTGCTGCAGGTTGACTCTGCAAATCTCTGTGGGCCAGAAGCAAAGCAGTGGGAAAGAACAACCTGCAAAACTACAGTAAACAGCTATAATCCTAAATACTCCATTACAGCCTAAACCGTGCAGTGACTTTGCAACGCTTTCAAAACTGCCTTAAAAGCATCATAGGCACACCTGGGATGAATTTTGGGTGCAGGACCATCAGTTAACCACAAAGTTAAGGTATTTCACATGCTCAGCCTTTCCTCTTCAGAGTTCTGCAAAAATAACACCATGTCCAAACTACAGTTTCTGGGGTTGGTTATTTTCAGTTTGTTTTGTTTTGCTTGGGTTTTTTTGGGATTCTTCCCTCTCCCCAATTTTCCCATGTTTTTCAAACAGTTAATCTCCGAACATCTGTCTGTAGAGATGAAAACATGTTTTAAATGAGAAAAACATCTGCACTCATTTCAACTCACCACTCCTAAATTCTGTAACACACTCACTCTATGTGTTCACTTGTACTCAGAACACCACCCCTGACCTTCTGTATTCTCAATTTTCTTTAAGAACTGCTGGTGCCAAACACTGGAATCAGGCACACTGTGTAATTCTGGCCACATGCTCTGCAGAGAAAACATGACCCTTCTGCATGTTCTTTTACCACATCCATCAAAATCCCAGCTTGTTTTCCAAGACAGCAATAATGTCTATTTTCCAAGCTTAAATTATAAACCCCAAGCTTTGGTTTGTAGAAGAGACAGAGTGAAGACACTGAAGAGGCACATGCAGTAACTGGCTTGACTGATTTTTTTCATTGTCATATTCTATATTTGCCAGCTGTTAGAGGAACAGCTTCTTCCTCAGCTCAGCGTTACTCAGACTAAACATTGATTCCAAACCTGCAGAGGATGATTAAAATTAGAAATGATACTGAAGGCACTTGTGAAACAGTGCTAGATCCAGCAGAAAGGCTTTTATTTTTTAATATAAAAAGACATTGTGTTCAGAATTGCCTGGTTGTCCTGCATGATAGCAAAATACAATCATATTTAAAATCTGCTGGTGCTGGACAACAAAATCTTCAAAAGGAAAGCCACATGTGGAGAAAAAAAGATAAATTTACAAACCAATTCTGGTGTGGAAACCTATTATTCAACAAGTCTGGAAGTTGACTGAACACTTGTAAGGGATTTTTGCCAGTCCCTCAGCAGCTCAGAGGGCAGAGCACAGAGCAGGAACATGCCCAGCTGGCAGAACTCACCATGCAGGCTGTGCTCCAGATGTCAGCAGGGGTGTTGTACCCTGACCCTATCAGCACCTCCAGGGAGCGGTACTGCCTCGTCTGGATGTCTTCAGTGAAATGCTTGTGCTAAAGAGAAGAAATGTTTTATTAACAGCTCAAGACTGCTTAGAAGAGGAGAATCAACAACCTGGAAGGCTAGAGTAGATCAAAGCTCATTGCCATTTCATTTTACATCCTCATTAACTATTTCTTTATATTCCTGTAAGTGCTGTTTAAATGCTGTACATGAGACACTCCTCCAAGTGAAACAGCCCAGCAATTCAGAGGAAAGCAGGCCACAAAACCAGAATAAAAGAAGATTCTGCAGCATCTCCTACCCAGTCCTGGCAGACAGGCCATGGTTCTGCTACCTTAAAGCAGATAAGCAACACCAAGGTGAGAAATCACCTGGCCAGGCACTGCAAGCC
The DNA here is from genome assembly GCA_013400635.1 of Hypocryptadius cinnamomeus. NCBI lineage: Eukaryota > Metazoa > Chordata > Aves > Passeriformes > Zosteropidae > Hypocryptadius > Hypocryptadius cinnamomeus. The sequence goes on along the minus strand of VYZP01049229.1, from coordinate 140,526 downwards.
TGACTGCAATTCTGAGCTGAGACTCATCTCTCCCAACAGATCTGAAGTGATTTGCCATTTTAGAAGCCAAGTAAAAAGAGATATTTCTTCTGTTTGAAATGTCAAACATTTGAAAGCAGCACAGCACAACCATCAAAGAATAAAACTTGGGATTTTTATTGTGTGAGTCTCTTTCATGTGCTTGTGAAGGCACTGCATTGCTCTGACAAGCTACAGAACCAGCACATCAGAGCAATTGTTTGCAACTTTGTAGGCTCTCCTGGAGACTGAGAAACTCCTTCAGCAATTCCACACAGCAGATTTCTACACTGTGTGTGACATGGCCCACAGCCCTGTAAGAAGTAATCAAATGGCAGTGAGGCACCCAAAGCATGGCCTGAGATCTTGTGTTTAGAGGACCATTTCTTTCTTTGTGTCCCTGCTTCCCCTCTTTTTTCCCTGTCATAGTTTCAAATTGTCACTGCTTTCACAGCCAGGTCTAAGGATGTGTTTTACAGATTATTTTCCATCTTGGCAAACTGACTGAATCTGCAGCTTTAAAAAGTCAATGTGAAAAGACCAAACTTACCACCCAGCAGGCGTTTCCTAGGTCAGCTATCTTCACTTTGAGCTTATCTGCATTCTTGGGCTCAAGGGGATTAAGAAGGAAATTCCCAGCAGCTGATTTTCCTAGAGGCAATGTGTACAACAGCTGATTAAAGCTACATAGGCAGTGTCACCATCTGTCACCCAAATCCTATCAACCTCTCCCCAGCCAGGAAGTTTTTCTGATGGATCTGAACTGTTCCCTCCCTGATGCTTGGGTATAAAAATGAGCATCACTCTGCACTATCAACAACATCATTAAGACCTAACTGGTGTCATTAAGCAGAAGGATAAATGAGCATATGCAACAGTGACTATTTCCCTGCATTTTTTGCACAGCCTGTCTATATTAAAAAAAAAAAAATCCTGCCAGAAACAAAAACTTCACAACCCCCCTTAAGCCTTCCTAAATCTTTGAAGGAAGAGTCCCCATGTTACAGCATCTTTCTGACATACCCATCACTCACTGCTGCAACACAATTACAAGAGTTAAAGGAAATACTGGGAAAATTGAATGACATGATGGAGAACAAAAGTATTAAGTCACTAAATGACATCCAGCTGTCCAAAAATTTGGGAGAGTTTGAAGCTGTAAATTTGGGAGAGGGCTGTGAGAAGCAAAATATGCCAGTAACCTAGCAGAGGCATCCAGCAAAGTGCATTTCAAGTTTCAAAATCTAAATTTCTCTTGTTACTTTTCATCCATATAACTCCCCTAGTGGTACTCTGGGCAAGAAAATGCTAGAATACTTTTTTTTAGTAAGTACAAATGGTAGTTTCACCCTCCTTCTCCAAGCAAATATATATCACCTGGCAAGGACACAAAGATGCAAAAATGGACAGTTTTACTGATTCATATTTTTAACACGTGCACACCTGGATTGTGTTTAAATTGCTGTACAATATTTCATGTCTTATTTTCTCCTAAGCTTACAAGACACCATTTTTCCACTCTGAAGAAAATAATATTTAAATGAAAGCATTAAAGAAATTTGGTTTCTTTCCCTATGCTGTCTAAGCTTTGTTTCAGGCTGCATTTTCTGGGAAAACATTTACCCATCTTGAGTAACGGAGAGAAGTTACCTTGGCTCCATATTAAGAACCAAACTGTCAGAACACACTGATCATACCTATCCCTTCATTTAACAGCAAATGGCAATCTGTATTCTTAATGAAAATCACACTGGCAGCACCTGATTCAAAGGAGGAAATGTTCCTCCACTGAAAACAAAAGGCACAGGTGTTAAAAAGTAGGAATGTTTATGCACTCAGAAGTCAAAACTGAGGCACAACTACAACCAGCACCTACAAACAGCAAACAACTTGGAGTGTGATTGTCAGGTTAATTACTCCTGGCAGGAAAACTTTAAAACAGGTGGTTCTGATCACTGCAGCCTACAAAATGCACATTTCTGTTCATGTGATCAAGTGTTGTAACGAAATCTCCCACATCAAGGAGCCCTTTCTTACAAGCTTCCTCTTATACCTTTGTTGTCTGTCGGGCTGTTAGTCTCATTCTCATCCTCTGAAGGGATCTCTGTCCTGATGCTTTCCTGAAAATTGTTGATCCCCTGCTCGCTGAATGCCTGCTCTTGGCTGGGGATGGGCTGGCACACCATGGAATCCTCCGGGACCAAGGGCACAAACAAGTCCAACACTGCTTCTTGGGGCCTGATCTCTGAGTCACTGTTGTGCTGACTGTAATTACAGCTGTGCAAGTTCTCAGTCTCCTGGCTGTGAGGGGGATTGCCACAGTCATTGGCGTTGTGGAGGTCGTCCTCGAGCCGCACAGAGCCCTCGTTCCCAGAGTCTGTCAAGTCTGTCATCGGGATCACTCCGTTGCAGTTGATTTCTGTCACGCCTTTTTCCACGCCGCTTTCCATGAGATTGGATCCCTCCTGTCCAAGGGCTTCTGCTGCAAGAGGGGAAAATGAGAATGTAGCACAATGTGTCTTAATAAATAGCTGGAAGATGTTCAAGGGCACCCTGAGAGGTAGGGAGCACTGTAAATGTAACTGAACACAGCCATTCACTCAGATGGTAACAGGAGATTTCCCAGTCTCACCACAAGGACAGGACCCAACGCAAGGAGGTGAAATGACAACAGCCACCTCTGCTAAAGGTACACCCTCCTCACACCCATGAGACAACACTGCCCATGCCATGTTGGCAAAGCTTTAGGTCCATACCTGGCTTTTTGCTGATACTTTCCTCTGATGGACTGACTTTTATGAGCATTTCAAGAGGGGTCTGAGCTTCTTCCTCCTCCTCAGGCTGTGTCTGCCCAGGGTTTGCTTCCTTCTCCATTTCCTCTATCTCTTGCATTCGCTTCTCCAACAACTCAGCCTGTCTTTTCTGCTTCTTTTTCAACTTCTTTTTCTTATTCTTTGACATTTTGTCAGCCTACACAGAAGCAAGCAGAGAAATTGGACTTAACATTTTATACTTCAATAAATTTAAAATGCACCAAGGTTTAATTTATCTTAGAGCTGAGGAAACAGTCTGTGATGAAAATGCTGGAGACAGCTCTTCTCCCAGATAAATGCAGCTATTCTGGGTTTTGAACCACTTGTCCATGGCTCTTACCAGTGCATTTTTGCCCTGACCTGAAAAACCTACATTATTCTCCAAGTGAGGGAGATCTCAGACTCCACAGAACAGTCACTTTCCCAACAGACCTTGAGATCACCACAAGAACTCCTTGTTCTGGTGATAAATAAGCTAGCACCATTTACAAGTCCAAGACAGCATTGAACCTGATGCCTATGCCAAACACAAAGCACACCTTTTCCTTCTGAGATTTCTCTCTCAATGCTGACTGGATTATGAAACAATGTAGGAGATACTATCAGTAGATGCATACTTACAGGTGACAGTATTACACTTACTGGTTTTGGCTGTGGTGCAGTGCTCACTGAAAGGGAAAGGAAGATCAGTAAATCAGTATGGCTATACTCAAAAACTGCAACTGCATTCTGATGTTAAGAATTTTTCCTGTGTGATGTGATAACAACATTTTAATGATATCAGCAAATGTGATTTTGAAGGCTTGTTTCTCTATAAAAACACAACAATAAAAAAAATGATAAAAACATCAAATGAGCAAATGCATAATTAAGTTTCAGACAGGAGACTTGCTTGACTGATATCAAAGACTTCCTGCCACGTAGCTTCATTTATTGCATGTATTATGCATCCTACCCAAATGAAAATGCAAATCAAAGCATTAAAATACCAAACTTCAGGGAGCTTCCTTAAGCTAAGATATGCTGTGATCAGTTCAGCTCAATGATGGTGTTGTAAGATTATGACTGACAGAGCCTTCCAATACACACTGCAGTGGTTTTTGAAAAGTACACACAACTACAGAGGGATATTCTGAGGAGGAACACAAGGGAATTTGCCCTCAGATCTTTAAGGATGTTTGCATATCAAGGAAGCTGGTTTTGTTACAGTTTTCCAGACTTCTGCAAACTGACAACAGGTAACCCATCTTGTTGAAACTCTCATCAAATGCATTTCCAGCATCATGCAATGAAAGGTAATAAACTTTTGAAGGAAATGCGGGAATTTTGCCACATTTTTACACCAGTTCCCTACTCAGTGCATCAACATTGTGCTACATATGACTGACTTTACCAGTGCCAGATTACAGAATATACAGAATTCTCTAATAGCTGCTGTTAAAAGCAGGCTCCAGTGAGCATTTATCCTCCCTCTTGTTTTCTGACACAAACTGCCTTCCCCATCATCTGAGTTACAATTTATGACTAATTTCCCAATTTACACTCAGGTTTTCAAAGGTTACTTGCATTATTGTTCTACCATACTCAGGAAGTTTTCCTTAGTGATGATTTGGGGGTATGTGGGAGGAACAGCATCAATTTTCAGAGGAAAAACAAGAAAAAAAAAAATCACCTGCAGAGCCAGATGGTGGGGGAGCCCCAGATCTCTGCCACTCTGTTGCCTCTGCAGCCAGCCTGCGAATGTATTGGTCATTCACACACAGCAGGATGTTCTCAGGCTTTATATCTGTGTGGATGATTCTACATTTTGTATGCAAGTAATCCAGACCCTGAAGAACCTGCAGGCAAGGGAGAAGGAAGTCAGCCATTAGACAATCTAATTGAGAGCAAAGTGAAAATGCAAAAGTGCCTAGGATGGCCAATGAAAATGAAAGGGTTTGTGTGTTTGAGAATACTCCAGGTTAGAGCTGGTGAGGACCCAACGTACAGCCCAGTTCCACAGTACCAGATTTGCATACAGATTTTAACTACCATTTAAAAATACTCTATTTACCCTCACAGCTTAACTTACCACAGGTGAAAAATCTAATTTTAATACTCTACAATAAAATCACACTTTCCTCCTCCCCTGCACCTCCCATGTAGAAAGGTGTTTCTTCTTAGGCTACCACCCAGTAGGGAGAACCAGTTTCTCCTGCTCTTCCCATCATTAAGCACAGTGCTTACTGTGACAGCTTTAAAAAATACTTCACTAATGAGGAATGACTGAGGTAAGAAGAGGTTAAAAGCAAAAACCATCACGGTTTAAGTGCCAGAAAACAACTACCTGCAGCAGAAGGGGCTTGCAGTAGAGAAAAGAATACTAACCCAAGAATATTTTGTTGTATGAAGGAGATACCATGGATTTTTAACTTTTGTTTCCTTGGATCTGAGAAATATCAGTGAAAGATTTTTAACTGGGTCAAGAGGAAGAGTGCAGTCAGAACTGGAACTTACCTGTTTGATGATTTTTTTGACACAAGGGAGCGGAAGACCCTGATAATTTGACTTGATGATCCACTTCAGGAGATGATGCCCTAGAACTTCAAACACCATACAGATATCTGGAACTGAATCAAGGAAAAACCTGGATATCCAGACCCAAGGAGCCCTAAATTCCCAGGACTGAGAACCAAAAGAAATCCAAACCAGTTGGGCACTTTATGTTAAAGAACCCTTATCCTTCTGACACAGCTGGGAAAAGCTGCCTTCCTCAACAGCATCATTCTATTCTACACAACAGTGCCATTACCTAAAATAAAATAAAAACCAGAGGGATGGAGCTGCACTAAGGTTCCACTGCAGCAGTAGCAACCTCCTGCTTTGAGTGGGAGCCAGTTGCACAAATGTACATTATTATTTACTGTATGTTTTGGAACAGCCTACGCTTCTGCCCCAGGCAAAACTCGATGCCAGATCTCTCTGTACCAGCATTACCTGGAAAGATAATAAAATTTCCATTTCATAAGTAATCTTCAGACCACTAAAGTCACTTTCTTTGCCCTCCTTTGCCTCTTTACCAGCAAAACAAACTTTTGACAAGCCTGGATTTCAACTGTATTTATATGATCTGCTTTTGAGCTCTAAGATCTCAACAGCTACAGTCACTCCAGTGACATATTCAGTACAGTGTCCCCATTTTAGAACCCAAACTTCTATGAGTTTATTAGGCTGCTTTTCATGTATACTGGCAGAAAGTATGCTTTGCACAAGAGTGAAAGAAATACAAGCTCAAATCAACATTTACTCAGAAAAAAAGTTAAAGAAAATGCATTATGGGTCTGTTTTTTATAATCTGCAGCTCAATTCTCTCAAGCAGCCCAGCAATTCTCACTGAAATAAAATTTAACTTATCTCGAAGTGAAAACAATGCACAAAAGTGCAACTTTCAAATTCTGAGGATCCATTATTACCACTTGCTACAAATCACTGCCTATGAGAAGGCTGTTCCCAGAACTACAGGCCACTGTCAAAGCAATACACTGCAAACATGCCAACAATGCTGATAAATCACAAAGTAAGATGCTTCCATAACTTGAAACCCAGCTTATTTTCAAGTTACAGATGGCTCATTTGCTATTTTCAACTACTGATTTTAACATGCTGTACTGAAATAACAGGTTCTTAACAGGCTGCTTGCAAAATTGAGGGGTTGAGGGCTCTCCTACCTCGAAGGTACCTCTGACACAGCCACTTGGTCCTGATTCACAAACTGGTGGCAGAACATTAAAAGCACAACCAAGCAGTGCTGACACAAATTACACCAGACTGAATCATCACTCTGGATGTGAGCTCAGCAGGCAGTTTGGAGGCAGATCCTCCTACAGGTTTCCTTGGGCAGGAAAAGGGATGCTTGGGCACTGCTTACCAAAGCAGGGCAGCTGCCCAAGAAACTCCCATCTTTTCAATCCTTTGGCTTTGATCCCACAAAAGGATACGAGAACCATTCACTCCTGAAATCTTGAAGTCATCTAATAACTGAACAACTCTCTCTTTGCTTGGATCATTTGGATCACTGTTGCGGACCTGCAGAGAAAGAGGTTATTGTGATGTCAGATCCACTGCACTGTTTGGTTCCTACACAAATTCCTGATGATCTGGAAATATCAAGCACGTGACAGATGTAAACTCCCCAAAATGGACAAAAAAGAGTAAAATAAAATTGAGCCCAACTCAGGCACTCACCGATTTCAGCAATTTGATTTCATCCAGTGCTGTTTCTGTGTAGTGCTCTGCACTCTTCACCACCTTCATTGCCACAAATCTCCTCCCTCTGTGCACACATGGCAAGTAAATTGGGAACTGTTAATGCTCATACAAAGAACTTATTCTCCAGGATTGTCCCAATTTTTTTGCATGCAAGAGAGTTTATTTCATGCATCATGGAAAAATAAGGTTTAAACACTCATAGACTGCCTTTGAGTCTTTTTTAAAAACAAAAGATTCGTGTTATTCATTTCTCAAAATACGGAAAAATAGGTCAGAGACTGAATACAACTCTTCCCACAGATATAGTTTGTCCTGTTAAGTCCCTCCCACACACTTGCATGCACAATATCAGAAGAAACTCCTGTTCTAGGATGTAGACAGCTAATGCTTTGTGTTTGTATCTAAAAGTGAAATTATGTTTTCTGCTCAGGTTTGTGCATGCCTGGCAGGAACACCAGCTGGAACAGGGGTACTTACTGGATGTCCCAAGCCAGCCACACGGTGGAGAAGTGACCCCATCCAAGCTTCCGAATCACATGGTAGCGTCCATTGAAGAGATCTCCTATTTTCACAAGGTGGTAACCCCCTGGAAAAACACAAGAACCAGAGAACAGGTGAGGGGAACAAGCATCACTATCACTGCAGCACCACAAAATATCTCCCCAGTGAAAACACCTACAGTCTGCTAGGCTGACCACCTTTGGAAAACACAGGCTGTGATGGCAACAGAAACTTCCAGCTAAATATCATTGTTTTTGTATACTCTGAGCCTAGAACGTGAAAGAGGTGCAGCAACCAAGATCCAAACAGCTTTCCTTGCAATTTTCCTGACTGGAAGGCACTCTGCCACTGAAAACAGGAAAGTTTCCTCTGCACCCTTCATATCTCTCAAGCTACTGACTATACCGGGGGATTCCATCACAGAAGCAAAAACATGAAAAGCCAAAGATGGAACTGGCAGAAAACAGAACAAAGAGAAGAAATTGTGACTTGGTGTTTTCATTTGCTCTATATTTTGTTTCTGCTCAGAGAAACAGGGAGAGGCTATTTGCAGAAACAAATTTTTCTGAAGAACGGATATCAAAATAATGATCTGATCTTCAAAAGAAAACTGAAGAATACGAAAAGGATTTGAAACTGTCCCTTTTACAATTAAATAAAAAAGCCCTCTGGCACAGAGGAAAATTTAACAGCTTTAAACTTATACATTAAAAACAGTTCTGCAACTCAAATCCTGACTGATAACAAAAGGGAACTTGGAGACCACCTTCTCCATTTCATGTTGGCTTGAAAAATGTTATTATCATCATGCAGTTTCAAAGTACTCTTAATGTAAGAGGGAGTACTTTCATTCTCTACAGCAAATGGGAAACGGAGGGGATTCCTTGATTGCATTGAAAATCATGCATCTTAAACAGGCAAATGCTCACCTTTACAGTAATCATTTGGATCCTCTTGCTCATCATCATCTGATCCCAGGATTTCCTCCTCTTGCTCTGGAAGATCACTCTCAGATTGAGCAGCAGGGCCCCGGTGCTGGGTGTCAGGTCTGAAAGAGATCACACACTGCATTTGTCACACAGATCACACAGCCGTGCTTTTATTCCTAAGCTAAAAGTAGCTAGAAATAATTTTTTCCATACTAGTGAGAAATGCACCTTAATGCCCTAGATCCATTTTCATAGTGGAACCAAGCAAAGTCCAAACAAGATAAATTTAAAAGCTTAATGATCCCACCAAAATATTAGCTTCTGAACCCCTTCTCTGCCTTTCTCTAAAGCAGATTTGTATTTTATTTGTTATCCTAGGTAAAACTTGAAAATTTAAATATTAATTAATTTTATTTTAAAGACTAACATCAATTAGTTTTTACTCTCTTTTGGGGAAAAAAAGTTAACCAGTGTTTTAGAACTTGTGGCCCTTTGTTCCTTTCATATTCAAGGTCAAATGCATATTTAACAGTCCTTCTGCTTCTAACACTTTAGAACACTAGAGCCCCTAATCTTGACATTTATTTCTCCTGTTCTCAAGGGGCAGGCTGCATTTTTAGATCATCTCTTCACTCGAGATCCAAAGTTTATTACAGTTGTCTGAACTATGGAGAGTGGGAGGACGCAGAGCAGATGTTCAGTAAACCCTCCTGAGAGCTTGTGATTGCAGAGGGATTGGAATCAGGCACTAAGGTGCTGGAGGTTTTTCACTCCCACAATCATAAATAAAAGTGTTCATTTTATGTGTTTAACTTTCCATCAAATGTGCTGCTCTGAGTTCTTGCTTGTGAAGGCCATGTCAGCAAAGGCCACCTCCATGCTCTCCCACACTCAGGCTGTGATCCCCAAATAAAACATCTCCCATATCTCAGCTCTTTCATGGCATCACACTGATCACAGCCAAACAGCTCATGAAAGGCTAATACCAAAATCAGGTAATTTATTTACTTTACAAAGCATTACAGGGAACAATTAAATTGCCTACAAAGATTCAAGATACCTCTGTACAAAGCAAACATTTGTAATGAAAACAATGCCTACAGACCACTTGCTTTGGCAGGATTTAAGGGCAAAGTACTGCAAGATATCAACATTAAGTTTCCTTTCCTCAGAAGCACGAGATATTAAAAAAAAGCTGGAGTTGTCCAAAGAAGTGGGCAGCAAACTTCATTACAGCAGTGACACAAGCTCAGATAACATTCTTCACAGAGAGTTCCCAGCAGTGAATTAGAGGAAGTTTCTTGTATTGAAACTATTGTTGCAGGGAAGAAGCAGATAACACCGGGCTGTCCAGCACCCCCTTTCAAATTCAGCTCATTTTGCTGCAAGAAGGAAGAACTGCCCACCCAGTGGCTATGCCAGCAGTATAGGCAGGCCCTCAGATGCAGTTTTCACAACTTAATCCTGAGCTGGACTCTTGCAAATCATATCAGGGCCGTACTAACTCATCTTAATCCACGGGAAAAATGTAATATTTTCATTGGGAATAGTTATACAGTAGAATGAATGTTCAGCACTGACCTACTACACATGCACTCTGCTGAGATTTCACACATTAAACACATTCAAACTACAGGCATCTTAAACATCACAAAAAGGGAGAAATCTTGCTTGCAACCTGATGATGACTGAATTTGCAGTCACTTAAAATCCACAACTCAAGTTCATTTAGACAAGGAAGAGCTACAAAGGTCATTTCCAGGCACAACCCACCACCAGACATTTACTTTCAGTCTGCTGTCAGTTGAGTCCTGCTGATTTTTTAAAATTCAGGAACAGCTTAGTGGTCTCAAACCATAAACCAAAGACTGCCAAGCTAATGAGACTTCTACTAAGAACCCTGCAGCTTGATCCAGCCCTGAGATATTTAGTATTTAGACTTTTTAGTCACTGAATTATAAGTCAGGGGTAGGAAGAAGGAAACCTGCAGTAGGGGATGCAGAAAGTCTTTAAAATTGCTGCATTTCTTTGGGGACAATTGAGATACAAATAAAGTCACACATTATCCCCAAATTAAGAGCAGGCAGCAAAGGCAAGAAATGGCCATAGACAGAATGGTTGAAGGGGAGATTAGATGCTCACAGACAACAAATCCTATAGACAGGTAAAGAGAACAGGAGCTGGACAGAAAGATTTTTAAGCCAGGAACCTCACACATAGCGTGAGTAGTAAAGAGTAATTCTCCCCAGTGCCGTTTCAGGATTTTCACTTTTTTAACTGCACAGGATGTAAGGGATTAAAAAGGACTCTGCAGAAAATTCCCCTGAAGTGGCAGTGATGCAGACAGACACATCACACCATTCTGCAGTCCCAGTGCTTCTCAGTAACAGCAATTCCATGCATCGAGGAAGAAGTTACTGGAAGCACTAAAGCCCATTCTCCTGAAGCTTTCTGTGCCCCTCCTAAGGGTCTGACTAATCCTGCTGCTGGCAGTCTCACACACGACACACCCTGGAGTCTGCAGCTGAGTCTTTCATGGGGATCCAAAGGCATTTCACTTCTACATTAGAGTCTATGATACCAACTAATGTAAGAAAGCCGAATTCAGGTCACACACATCTCTACAGTGCTATTTCCTTTATGAAATCACCTCCAAAATACACCTCATTATTTTGCCTTCCTGTGAAAATTTGTTTGATGTTATTACACACCACCCTGTTCTTCCCCTGAAACGACCATGTCGGCCAAAGATAGAGACAGAGAGAATTAATCAGTGCAGAATATGTATTAATACCTAAGAAAAAATTGTATACAAAAGCACAAGCCTCATCTGTCTGCTTTGCTCATAAAGACAGTACTCTAAAAGGCACAAAAGGCTGTTAAAGACAGCAGAAAAATCCATGCCCAGTATTTAGAGATGACAGCTGAAATAGCTTTAGTCCAAATTGCAAAATGCAGATAAAGTATATAAAAATCCTATACTAAATGATTGTTTGCACATTAAAAACCAAGTGTTCTAGGGTACTTTTTCTTTTATACCCATCTCTGATCTACAGAAGAACACCATGATCACCTTTTCCTTTTGCTCTCTCATTGTGCTAATTAATCATCAGAATGAACTGGATCTGCAGGGTCTCTCTACAACTACATAGCAATATTTTACTTAAGAAAAACAACGTGGAACAGAAAAGCTAAGGCAAAATGCTAAGTCTTCTATGGAATTCATGTGAATTCACATCTAGAGAGACCCTCCCAAAAGTCCCTATTCCGTGAAGAACTGCAAATTCTCGAGACAAAATTAGAGAGGGGAACCTACCTGCAAGAAGCACGGCCTCCCATGGATAAAGATATTCCTGAAGACAGCCCAATAGTTTTCGAAAAAGCCATCAAAAGTCAGACACCACAGTGCTGGGGAAGGAGGGGGACATCAGCAGCAGGCAGAGGGGCTGGCTCTCCTCAAATGCAGCAAAGCTTTGTGCAAGAGTGAAGGAGAAGAGGGATTTGCCTCCAGCACCCAGCTGCAGCTGCCCAGCACTGCATTGCAGGTGAAGGGCCGTGCAGCAAGGCTGGGGATTGCTCTCAGCTGATCTTCCTGCAAATTCAGTCATGTCAGGGGGGTGAGCATAAAGATTCATCCCCTCCTCTTGATGTCTACGTGTCTCTTCTTCCCTCTAATGAAATTAGAAATTCAGGCAGATACTTTGTTTCATCTTCCTGAACCAGCCGGTTTTATTTGCCTATTCAATAGCCCAGTGGATTCAAAGCTGGGATGAAGACAAGGATCATGGTAATTGTCGACAGAGAAACCCTTTTGATAGAGGGATTCCAGCACAATCACTCAGCAGGGAAGGAGTGTTCAAAGGAAAAATAAATTTTCTGATGTAATTCCACACCTCCCCTTCCAGAGTTACAAGAAAAACTTATCCTTTATGCTTAAAATGACAAAACAAGCAGGAGGAGTCAAATCTTCTTCAAGAAGTTGGACTGAGTATTTTTCACAGCAGTGGGTACTTAACATCATCTTCCAACAATGCACAATTCCCAGTCATTTCCTGTGCCTGTTTATCCTGCTGGTTTATGTAAGTGATAGGGGAAACAAGTCACCAACAATGTGACATAGCAAGTAACAATTTAGAGATTTCTTTCCTAGGGAGGACTTTATTAGTGAAAAACACACTGATGCTGCCCCTGCAAGCAAGAGGTTTAAAGAAATGTCTTCATCCAGTTGTATGTCTAAAATATTTAAAAGCTCACAGAAGTCTGAATATGCTTGTAATAGTTTAGCATTGCCAAACCTCTTCATATTGGAAAAGGAACTAAAAACATTCAAAATTTTCCACTGTAGACAAGATTTTGCTCCATGTTCACTGAAGATAGCACCCAACCCCTGCAATGCACAGCAGGGATGGTGAAGAGTTATTTGCAGGAGCTAAGATTTGAGTGACTCACTTGCTCCTTACAGAAGGTGTTAAAGCAATTTGGAAAAACACTGTGGAATTCTCTTGCCAGTTTTCAGTGGAATCACATATCTGGTCCACACACAAAAAGTAAGGTAAAAAATGATTAAGAAATCTCAGCCACACAATGTGGGTTCTTACAGATTGGCAGAGAAGGAAGGGTACTCTCTATAAATTACCAGACACAGCCAAGTCTCCACACTCAACTTCACCATCAAACTCTGAACGTGTTCTCTCTGCTCCAATAACTTACATTAAAAAAAAAAAAAAACAAAAAAACCCACACTTGAAAGGAGGTGTTTGGTTTTCCTATTCAAGAGCATTAAGAGTGACTTCAAAACTCTGTTTTGGACAGAAAAGATTCTTCCTTGTCCCTGAAACAGCAGAAATACTGTCCATGCTACCTAATTGCTTGCCTTGAACAGATACAAAAGCAGACTCCTTCCACCCTCAAGCAAGGAAGGAAAGGTACATTTAGGACAAATCACTTTTGTCACACCCATCACCCTTAAATACATACTAACAAAAAAAGATACTCTCCTTACTCCTCTCTCTGCCTCTCCCTTGAAATTTGCCAAGATGACGCCCATCTGCAGGAAACTGAAGGGAAATGCTTTCCTAATTTTAAGTAGCCTACAACACAGTCTTTATAAGCAGTGTCACCCCTTATTGGTGAGCTCAAATTGCACCCATGAAACACCCCCAAGCAAAACTCAGTTCAGTGAACGCAGGAGGAATGAGGAACCCAGCTCCCACTGCAGGCACCAGATAAAGGCACTGCAAACACACCCCACGACCCTTCTTTCCACCTCAACCATCCAGCCAGCGGTTTGCTGGGCTCCACACCCAATCCAGCAAGATCTCACTTAAGGATTCCGTGTTTTCATTTGAGAAGAAGCTCCATATGGCACGGTGAAAAGCCAGGATTTAAAATCCCGCTCCCATTTCCACATCTGTGCATGGAGACAATGTCTCTTTAAGGAGGAACACTTGCAGGCTGCATCTCATTACTATTTCTTAGTGTGCCTGTAATTTCATGTTAAGGCACATCTAGTGAGAATGAGCGCTCACACGCAGATCTGCTGGCAAAGCTCATGCTCAATGAATATGGAAACTGACTACACACAACTTTCAGCATGATTCAGGTCTGAAATGATCAAAGTGTTCTCCTGCTTGGATGCAGCTGGCCTTTCTGCTCAAGAAATCCCAACTATTTCAGGGAGAAATATAAATCATCGATGCTGGGGGACTTATGAGTGCACAATCCGTGTTATTTTGTGACTATTGCAACTCATTCACTGTTGCACCCCTATTTTTCCGAGTAAATAATTGGTGTTTTCTGCCAGTAGAGCAGATCCACAATACTTGCTGCTACAGAGCACCCATCCCAGAGCTACAGGAACACCACTGTTAACAACTTAGAAGACTGGAGATGGTCAAACATTTAGCTTTTAAACACCACTACTCAGAGGCACCAAGACATACTTTTGATTAGCAGAGCTGTGGGAGCTCAGTTTGAAGATAAGTCCTGGCTTTCACATAAGAAAGGTATTAAAACACAAACAACAGGCAATCAAGTTTCTTTCTTCCCATCCCCACTCCCCCACACAAGCACTTAACAAGCTGTTTGTAGAACTGTCTGCTAGTCCAGCTATCACAAACCAAGGGATTTCTATGGAAACCAGCAAATTTCAGTTGTGTCCTGTCCTGGTTTGATAATCACTTCTGTATTTGAATGAAAAAATTATGAGGGCAATGGAAATTACAGGTATCTCACATCTGGAATTGCAAGAAACTGCCTGTTCTCTTTGTACAGGAGAGTGTTAGGATAAATGCAAGCTCTACTTCATTGATATAAAATGAAACTTTTAAGACAGGAAGGAGTAAAAGAAATAGGATCATCCTGAACTTGCAGAAAATTAAGAACATGGTTGACGTTCCTATAAAAATATAAACTCATTTCAAAAATATATATTAATTTCCTATAAAAAAGCTTATACACAGAACCATAATTAGCATTTACAAGGTGTTTCTGTAAATCATCAGTTTAGACTGGTCTCATCTAAACCAAGCAAACAGCAATATTAACTACTGGATGATGAAAAAATAAGTAACTTTCCAGTTTCTTTTAACCTTTCCAAATTTTTTTATTCTGTTTTTAATGATATTAGGTTTATAGGTAAACTTAAAGCAGCTGTAGTTCATTTTTAAAATGAAAGCTATTTTGAATTGTTTTTACTCCCTTCAGAACATTCCCTGCAGTTTTATATAATAATTCAAAATATTCAACCTTTTTAAATCGTTGTTTCATGGTATTTACTGCACATGTAAAGAAAAAATGTATTACAGAAAAAAATTGCATCTGTGATGTAAATTATCATGGAACATCAGATATGAAAAGCACACTGCATGTGGTTTCAAGTACAGATTTTATGGAAAGTCATGAAACAACCCAGTTAAGCCTATTTTAGAAGATTTAACTAGAGCAGCTTTGTATTTAAATAGAATAAATGTTGTGGAACTGTACCTAAAGTTAGAGGTTGACACTGAGTCAATTTAATTGCACAGCATAAAGCACATGCAAGTTCTTTTAATTTCTGAGATACAATCTAATAAACTTATGGTACCAGAGAAAGGAGTTGAAACATAAAGTGTAAGACTATAAACACAGCATTTGACAAATAACACGGCTCTGCACTCAAATCAAGGTTAGTGGCAAAATCAAGAGCTAACCAGCAGTGCATTTAACCTGTCCTGAATATGTGGTTAAAAAAAGATTTATAAAAACCCCCTAACATGCCAGCTCTGAAAGTTACCATTCAGCAACCTCAAAACCTACACAGAAATTAGCCTTCCCAGCTGCACTGTGAACTCTGTTGGCAGAGTCAATATTGCTGGTCTGCAGCTAGAGAAAGAAAAAAAAAAGTAACATGTATAGAATTAGACAATGGATTATTCACCAGAAATTAGAGGAGGAGGAGGAGAGGTAGCATAAGGACAATTTCAAAAATTGTCCTTATGCTACCTTCAAGGAATACCAGGAACATGTATGGAATAGCATGGAACCATAATGCACGTTTCCCAAATACTCTGGTTAAGGCTCCTCACTCTTCAAAAGCCCCATCTCAAAACCACAGACTCTTGGCTGAAGGCAACAAGAAAAAAAAATTTTAAATCCCTGTGATATGTCTGAGGAAGTGGCTGAGAAAGCATTACTCTAGGCCTAAAGAAAAAAACCCTCCAACTGCCACCCCCAAAGCCTTAGCCTTACTAACTATCTTTGGTCCCAGGCACCTTCGAGTAAAAAACATCCTGAGTCACCAGAGATTTTACAGAAATAAGCAGCATTTTATGGAGTATACAGAACCAGCTCTAGGACTGACATGACCTTTCTGTAGAAAGGAATCCATGAGCAGCACTGAACACAGCACTTAGTGCAGCCTGCTGAAAGCCATTGTTTAGTATTTACTCGAGTTCTTCTAATTTCTACATCTGCCTCCAAAAGCTCCCCACACATAAAGACTCGTGACATTCCTGCGGTACGAAAGAAGCCACACGAGAGCATCAAAGTTAGAGAACGAAGTAAACAACACACCACGGCATTCTTTCGGCAAGGAAAAAAAAAAAATCTTAGGGGGAAAGAAAGTCAAGGGGGGGAGAGAGTGGAGAGAAGCTGGTTCCTAAAGCCGGCAGTTGCTGAAGTGCCCCGGGGACTGCAGAGAGGGGACGCTGACAACTCCCTCCGAGGTACAGCCCGCGGCCAAGGGGAGCCGGCAAGGGCAGACCACCACCCGCAGCTCCGTCCCTAAGCACCACCGCGACTCCACGGCCGGGTTCCGGGGAGAAGCAGGGAAGGCACAGCCTGCCGTTCCCCGTCCAGCCCAAGGAGCCGCGACCGGAGCCGGCCAGGGGAGCCGGCCAGAGCTGGGCGAACAACGGCCGCCCCGGGCCACGCGCTGCGCCGGCCCCGCTGCTGCCCGCGCCCCAAACGTGCGCTCGGTTAACTCCGGTTAAAAACCTGCCCGGCCCCGCGGGCTCGCACGTTCCTCTGCCCCGAGCGCTCTCCGGGCCGCCGGGCCCGGCAGTCCTTTCCCCGCGGGGAGGGCCAGGGGAACAAAGAGGCGGCGATGCCGGCGGGAGATGCCGCCTGAAGGGAGCCGCGGCCGCACTCACTTCCTCTGGGCCTTGTCCTTCTTGGCTTTGGTCCGCTTCTTCCGGGCCTGCAGCGCCAGCACTGAGGGAGAGAAGGAGAGAGAGGCGTGAAGGGCGGCGGGCCCTGCGGGGGCCCCGCGGGGCGATGGAGGCCGCGCCGCGCTCANACGGCGGCGGGTGGTGGTGCCGGTAGTGCCGCGGGGCACGCTGCGGGCTCCGTTTGTCCGCTCGGGGCGTGCACCGGCTTCCCGCGCCCGCTGACCTCCCGCGCCCGCTGACCTCCCGCACCTGTAGCCGCCCCGCCGGCCTCCTGCAGCCGCCTCTCAGCCCGCAAAGCATTCCACTGAATCCATGTGTAAAATCATGTGCCCCGAGCAGAGTGCAACGCCCATCAGACTCGGCGATTCTTAATATTAAAGCATTTATTTAATAACGACCTCGAAAAATACCTTTACAGTTACTGGGGCGTTCAGGCATTGTGTTGCATGCGTTAAACAAATACCTGTGTTTAAGGAGGTTATGTATTCACCTTAGAACTCTTGCAGTTCTACTATCTGCAGTTTTTCTCGACACTATTTAACCTGAAAGGACTAGATGAATGTGTAGGGGATATGAAATAAAACCACAATAATTTGCAGACTGGGTTTCTGCAGGAAGCCCCTGCCAGCTGGGAAGAACATTAGAGCATTGCTGCGTGCAAAACAACTGGACTTGTTGAAACTACGTCAGGTGAGAACTTCAGGCTGCCAACAAAAATTATAGACAGGCCTTTAAACTCTGACTTCTGTAGGTTTTTAGAGGTATAGATGGAATATTTGGCTATAAAGCAGGTGCTTTGTCACTTCACAGCCCAGGTCCAGGGATTTGTGCTTGGCTGAACACAGAAGCCTTGTGTCCGTATGTGGGAGCAGTGTTATGGCACTGCACACCTGTATGGGGAAAAAGATCAGGATTGACTGGACTTCCTCTCAGCAGGATATTTGTTTTGCAGCATGAATACCCATGACTTGCATGCTGGCATTCTGATGTCTGATTTGTCCCCTGGTGCTAAACTCTGCAGTCATTGCGGTAGGAAGGGAAGATTTGGAACTTTGCTGAACAAGATGAAAAAACAATCTCTGAAGTTTTCAGTGGAGACTTTCATGGTGCCAATAGCTAGGAATCCATTTCATCTTAAATCAAGGCTGCCATAGGAGAGCCAACAGAATCTGGAAATGAGAGCTATGCTCTTCATGGGTTTTACATTACTCGTTTTGAACAGAGCTGAGAGAAGCTTGGCGTGAGGCCACTGTCCAGAACAATGCAGGGAAGCATACACGGTTTGAGAATTACTCAATACCATTTGGGCCTTCGGTTTTTCCTGTCTTTCAGTCCAAGAAGTTCCAGGATTCAGTTTCCTCTGCAGTAAGAGACTCAACACAGTCTTCTTGAAAAGCCAAGTTCAAATCTGGATATAACTCTTAGCCAAGGGTGGCCAGACTGTCAAGGTGGTCAAATGCAGTTCCCAAAATGAGGTCACACCACCTGAGCAGTGAGAGGGTCCTGCTGGCATGGGAGCAAAGGACAGCCCAAATCCCCAGCTCTCGAGGAGCTGGGCTCACAGGGACTGCTGGAGGTGACACCCCCGAGCTGCTGTGGGTCCCTGCTGCATTCCCAGGCCAGCCTCACCTCAAAGGGGGCTCCTGGGGAAACAGCCACCTCCTGTCTGGGGGCTGATCCCAACCCTCCTGCATGGTGAATATTTAGTGTCACCTTCTTTCTTTGAAGCTTTTTCTGTGGGGAAGAGTCTGAAAGGTCAATATCCTTACATTAGACTGTTATGTGCAATGCCAAGGTAAGGGAGTTAAACAAATGGTTTCATGAGCAGCAGAACTCATGAACCCTGCTTTCCTGAAGATTTGGGGAGGTTTTTCTCCTCCTTCTTGCCTCCTTCAAATGTAGGACCCCAGCACAGGGTGATTAGCCAAGACTGGGTTCTTTCCCTAGATGGGACAACTACTGGAATATTTTACTCAGAACAACTGCTTTTCCTGGAACTTCCAGCCACCTGCCCTATCCAAACTTGGCTGAGACAGCCCCAAGCTTAAAAATGATTGCAGAATACTGAGAGAAAAGGCATGTGCATAAGCTCCAGTTCTTCAGGAAATCAAGCTATCTCTGTCCTTCACTTCCCCCATCAGCCCAAAGACAGCTGGTGCAGTAACCTCTGGAAATAAAAACTTGGAGCTTTTGCCCTCCACTGGCAGGGTTCTCACTCTGTCAGAGAAAAAAACAACAATAAGGTCATTCCCTGCTGCAAAACTCAAAAGGATGCCTTTCCAGCTTGCACACAAAGATGTTTTTGCCCAAACAGGAACACAGGTCGCAAAGCAACAAATTTGGAAAATTGGGGAAAAAATGGAGAATTCAAAGGAGGATCTGCCCAGCCCCACTTCCTCAACTCCATGACAATATTTAAGCTACTGGCAGGATAACTTAACGTGAAGGCTTAAATGTCAAGCCATATATTCTACCCTCTGCTGTTCAGCTAGACTTCAGCAAACTGTTTTGCAGTAGATTCTACCTCACTTTTTTATGCTGTCCAAAGCAGCCACCTGTCTCTGCAGTGCTCTTGTGTGAGCTCCTGCGACCACCAGGGTTGCTCTGTTTGCTCTCTGCAGGCACCTGCACAGGTGTTACCCCAGAGCTGGCACACACCATCAGTCCCAGGCAGGCACCTCTGTGCCCTTGCATTCCCCTCAGATGAATCACAAACACTCTGTGTGCTGTTCACATGATAGCCTGTCGCTGGAGAAGCCCAGAGCATTGGGTACATCAATTACTTGACCTAATTAACACTGCAGAAAAAGAGGGGATGGTATTTTGATTCCTCCTGTTCTGACCTAGAAGAAAACCATATAAACACTGCATCTGGGGAACAAAAATAAACAAACCTATCCCACCTCCCCAAAACCAGACAAATGTTTCCTGTATTACGTTATTTAATAAGTGGGTTAAATCAGGACTTGACCTACATGATTTATTTCCCATGTATGTGTTTGAATCAGAATTTCCAGTAGCTAAACTCTGACTAACCCCACTGCCCAGTGCTCCTTCTTCCTCCTTTTAATTCCCTGGCAATGTTGGTGATTTTTTTTTTTTTTAATTTACAAATGAAATATAAGTGAGGCTTCTGGCATCCCTGAACTGTGCACAGTGACTGTGGGGACTCACATGAACATTATAGAACTCTGTCCCTCTCCATAATTTCACTGTCAAGGGTGGCTCTGCTGACAAGTGGATACAAAATGGAGAACAGAGAAAACACATGAAACAGGGAAGTGGCAAAGGAACAGGGAAAAAATCATGAGTAAGCAATGCAGACATTTTTCTTAAACAATGAGTTGGAGAAAGAAATAAGAGATTTTTTTATTAAACAATGCAATGATAAAATTCCCAATAATATTAGCAAAATTCTCCCTTTGAATTCTGGGCAAAACTTATTTTATTGCATCAGGTAATTTTGGGTGGACAGACTCTTAACTCTACATCACATGTCATAAATATACAAAATTCAACTCTTGCCATCAAGTGATTTTGTTTCTCTGACTCCAGAATTTCATCCAATCTCCTTCTTACATTTTTTTAAGATGTAAAAAGACAGCGGTGGAACAGAAGGCTTTTGCACAATGTAAAGGATCTCACTATTACAGAAAGTAACCTTGTTGACAAGTCTTCATGGCTACTGACAACTAGAAAACACAACAGCAGCTCAAACTGCAGCTCTGTTTGCCTGCATTTATCACCAGAAAATTCCTTAACAGCAGTGTAAGTTGGACAAGACCCATAGTTTTAGGCTTCAGTAGCACACATGGCTAAGCTGATGAAAGAGCTGGTTATCCAGAAAGAGAAGGCTGGCTCCCCTGCCTTCCTTTCCCTGTGTGGTCCCGTCCCTTTTGGCAGCAGCAGGCTGATAGATTAGCTCACCACACCTTGGAGAACCTCACCCAGTGGCTCAGTCTTGAGTCTCAAGCCCTGTCACGGTCTCAAAACAATAGTTTAAGTTTCAGTATACATTGAAACAAAGCCCAGATAAATGATGAATAAGAGATTCTGTGTTTACTTTCACAGGAGGACTTAGCAGAGCAGAAAAAGCCATAACCATTGAGTCCAAACTAGATCCAAAAAGAGATTCAGAAAGAAAACTGCGATATTCATAATCAAACCAAACTAAAACAAAGAAACAAACCCATGATCCCTGAGACCTGTTTCTTCTGATACCACAGCAGGGACTCAGCATTATATTTACTGTCTTGCACACATGCCCCAGCCACTCCAAACCACAGAGAGAGCGAGGTGTGTCTGACATCCTTGAGCACAATCACCCTTTTCAAGGCAAGGTCATACAAGCAAAACTAACAGAAAACAAATTAAAGGTGTTAAGAACCCTAAGACACCAAGAAGTAGTTACTTTATAGGTGCAAGCAGCGGTAACTTTTAAGTGTTTACTCCTGTGGGCTTCAATGACTTACAGCACCATAGGACAGGGTGCTTTGTGCAGACAAAGAGAATGGTTTTGATATGGGAAGCCAAATGTTTTAAGAGCAAGCTTCCATTACCCATTCGGAATGTGTACATCTTTTCACTGTATTGCTAACAATTCAAGTTTCTAAAGCTCCAGATGAAAAGCTAAGTGGCCTTGAACACAAATCCCTAACATTAATTATTTTCTGTGATATTCTGTACTTACTACCTGGTGAAGACCCCATGGGTTCCAGCCCAAAATTAGCTTAACCTGCTGCACTTAATGACTTGAGACTTATGCATGCACTTGAAAGCAAACGCATCTGTATCTTTGATATTGCAAGGCCTTTTGAGAAGTATTGAGAAGCAGCTTATTCTCAAAAAACACAGAGAACGATCAGGACACTGGGAAATCTGTGCAGTGTGAGCTTAGCTCTCTCCAACACCCCTGACCTGACAGCCCTAGAAGGGAACAAAACATCGTCGGGAACAGGAATTGTTCTTTACAGGAACAATTCATACCAGCTTGCAAGCCTTCAGGCGCACTAGGGCTGACATACACCCTGGCACGCTGTTACTCACCCTAGCTAAGCTTTCTTATCTATTTTCCTTTCCTTTTTACTTTTAGAACAGCCCAAGGAGGAGCGAGGCTCCGCTGAGGGGAAGGCGGGACGCGCTCGGCGCGGGCCCGGCCCCGCCGCCCTCAGCGCCGCTCTCGCGAGACGCGGCCGCGCGGGCTCCATATTGGGGCATCTGTGCCCTGGGCCCGGAGCTCTCGCGAGCGCGGCCCCGAGGAGCCCCGGGGAGCCCCGGGCTGTGCCGCCCGCGGGGAGCGGCTCCGCGCTCGGGCCGTGCGGGGACAGCGGGGCCAGTGCCCGCGGCTGGCTGGGCTGTGTACGGGGTCGGAGCTTGGCTGCACCGCCCCGGCTGTGCAGCTCGGGGCGGGGCGTGAGGGGCGGAGGTGGTGGCT
>VYZP01049229.1:76953-117853 GCA_013400635.1 Hypocryptadius cinnamomeus | reverse complement strand
GGGCGGGGCGTGAGGGGCCGGCGGCGGCAGCGGGGGCGTCGCTGCTGCGGGGCTGCTCCCGCCCGGGAGCGCTCGGGGGAGGGAGCGAAAGAAGGAAGGAAGGAAGAAGTCGCTGCTGCCGCTGCAGGAGGAGAAGGAGGTAGTGGCGGCGGAGGTGCTGTTGCAGCCGCAGGCAGAGCCTCCCCCTCCCGCCGGGCCGGGCGGGGCGGGCTCCGCAACCGAGATGTCTCAGGAGCGGCCCAAGTTCTACCGGCAGGAGCTGAACAAGACGGTGTGGGAGGTGCCCGAGCGCTACCAGAACCTCTCCCCGGTCGGCTCCGGGGCCTACGGCTCCGTCTGGTGAGTGCTGGGAGGGGACGGGGCAGTGCGGGGGAGGTCGCGTTAGGTCGCTGCCCCGCCCCGCGGCCCCCTGTGCCCTGCAGGGATCCGTGCGGGGTGGGCACCGCGGCGAGCGGGGCTCGTCTGTCCCCCGGGGGTTCCTGTCCCCCAGCTCTCCACCAGCCTCCTGCAAGAGACATTTTTCCTGCCGGGTTTACGCGCGGTGCTGCCGGGAAGCCGCAGTCTCGTCTTTGGAATGCGTCGAGGATTGCACCACATGGCAGGTGGCTCTGAAACATTTTTGCAGGGGAAGATAATAATGTGTCGTTGCCGGCCCCCCCCCGTCCCGCCCCGAATGAGCTCATATGGACATATTTCAGTGTGATTTCTTGCAGTTAGTAGGTGGGGAGTGCAGAGGGATGCAGCCTGGTAAGCCACCCCATAGCTGGCTTTGCAGAGCTGAGGGCTTGGCAGCTCTTGTCCCAGTTTCCTTCTGGACCTGAAGGATAGATTATATTTGAGGCAGCTGTATTTTCATCCGGAATTTGTTGATAAGCAAGGAATAGAGAGAATGCTAGGAGGGCTGTTTCTGTATTCCTGACTTGTTACAGTGGATTCACAAGCACCGATATTTTCTTGGCAATAATAGATGAACACAGGAGGACTCGTTTTATTGCTATGGAATTACTGCAGTATGTGCTCCCTGGGAGAGTAAAGTCCTGCTGTGAGACCTGCAGAAATACAGGGAGCTTGAAGAGTTTAGTTTTTAATGCTTACCCAGTAGGAACAAACCTGGCTGCATGTGTGAGATACAATGCGTCCTTAATTTGTAGCTTCTCTGCTGAACTGCGGTGGATCATTAGACATAAATGGAGCTGCATACTTTGCTTAAGCTTAAAGACAAGGTAGTATTTGAATCAGTTTGACTCTAGACTTTAGCAGTCATTTAGTTAAATGTTCACAGATTACTGCCTCCTTTGATTAGGAAACATTTTCCACATGAGCATTCTGGGTTTTATTCTGTGTTCTTTGGTTCTGTCAGAATTTTGAAATATGGGTGCATAATTACAAAGCTGCTTTGCTCTTGTGTTCAAGCAGGCATGCATATGTTTTTATTAATGTAGTATGCAAATTTACATTATGGGTATCAATTTTATTATAAGGAGGGACACATGCTGCATTCTGCTAGTACAGAAAAGAAGTTCCTTTGCACGTTCTACAGTTTTAATGAAATGCTTAGCTGTTCTTAACCTGTTACAAAATTGTTGATAATTTGAGCTTAAATAACTTGCATTTTTTATAATGTTGTGATTGAAGTGTGCAGAGGCTTGCATTTCATAAAAGTAAACCAGGCCAGTCAACTTTGTAGCAAGAATAACCAGTATGCTTGCTGAGGTGTGTTTTTGGTTTGGTTGTTGTTTTTTTTTTTAATATAATTATAGAATGATTTTGATTGGAAGTGCATAGACAGGTTTCTTTTGGTGAAAGAAGGACCTTGTTGACACAGCTGATAAATACCCCTGTAAGTGTCACAGAGTTATGCAACTCCTGAAATGTAATGGGAAATTAATTTGCTTGGTGCCTTGTCCTTTGTATTTTAAGGTCGATCCTACATCATACACCCCACTCCCATTTTCTCTTCCCCCTCCCTTCAATCTCCATTGTACATGTAATACTTGCAAAGTTTGTTTTCAACCAGTAACTAACGAGTTTGCATCATGAATTTCCTGTTTTGCTGTGTCAAAACTTTCAAAGATTGTGCAACTTTGTTCAGACCAAGTGAAACAGTTTTGTATTGGAAGCAATTTCAGACATGTGGCAGAGTCTTTTTACAGTTCATGTTAATGGCTTCCTGTATGTTCTTCTAAAAATAGTTTTCAGAAAAGATGTAGTGATATGGAAAGTATGTCAGAATTGAAAAATTCAAGAAAACAACAAAAACTTTTGCATATTTATGGACGTTTATTAAGCTACAAGTGGTGATGCATATTATTTATGGTATTCCTGCAAGGACTTGTTCTGCTCTGTCTCTTTAGAGATTTTTTTTTTTTCTCTCCAGTAAAAAGCTACCTAGTTTCATTTGGGGTTTGGTGTATCCCTGTTGGGATAGTACACAGTGGTGTTTTAACAATCCTTAAAATGGGAAATATAGTTTCATGTATGTTCACTGCATTATTGTATTCAAATGTAATCAAATATGCTCTGTTATTTAAATTTTCAAAATGAGGCATTTGAAAATGAAGAATCTCCAGAAAGCAGAGGGGAAAATGAATAAAAAAGAAAGCATTAAGGTGCCAGATGAGTCACTTAGACTGGTGAACTGTTGTAGGCTGCTTTGAATGTGCTGTGAGTATGGCTTGGAGCTCCCTAATGCACAAACCTGACTGTTGGGGCGTCAGTGGATGGAGGGAGAGGCATTTTCTGCAGGCAGCCTGAGACACTGCCTGAAATGAGAGCAAATATTGCAGTGTTTCCTGGAGGGTGATGTGCAGAGTTGGAAGAATGAGGTTCAAATGGCCAGCTCAGGTATTTTTCAGGATGCATTTTTTAAAAACTGCATGTGTTGGAGATACAAATAGGGATTCAGTTCCAAAACTTTGAGAAAAATCTACACATATCCTCAGATTGATTCTTCCTAAGTCAAGTAGCAATTGCCATGGCATCTGTTGTATGAAATGCCGGTTCATTCATTCTTGCAACATTTTGTGTACTTATACAACTCAGTCTCTTGCATGCTTTTGTAACCAGGCCTGCATTGAAAAAAGGGCTCCTGACATATCCATTTTGTAATTTTTCATGTAAGGAGGAGAGGGGCCTAGACAATACAGCATCTTGCAGTGAGAAGTTGCTGAACAGAGATGGGATTGATTGGTGACTCACACTTCAGTTGGAGGATTGCTTCATTTCTTGCCTGTGCTGGAGGGAAGTCTCGACTCCTGGCATCAGTTCAGCCAGCTCTGAGCTAAGCAAAATGGTGTTTTCACAAATTTCCCATCAATTCCTAAAAGGCTGTGAAGCACATTCGGTATACTCTTAGTTTACTTAATTGTTATATTTTTGCAGATGTTCTTTGTTGTATTGATGCCTTTGTAAAATAAGGGGCTTGGTTTAATTGCTTTGCAAGCTGTCTGTATTGCCTTAATTTATTTGGAAAGGATTGAACAGCCAACACTTACTCTTCCTCAAAATCTTGCATAAGGGTTTTTTTTTAGCTTTTTTTTTAATAGACTGTCAGGTGATACAGCCCTCCAAGACCTGTGATTTCTTCCCGTTTCAACCCACAGTTGTACTGAGTTCGAGTTTCTTGGGTACTGAGAACTCCCAGAGAAACATTATAGATTTAAGAAAATTTAAAACATTAGGGTCTAGAGGAAATGAAATAACCCTAAATACCACATTTGTAGGAACAGTTCCTCTGTGGATTTTTTTCTAATCCCTTATCAAAGCGTGCAAGTGCCTCCAAATCCTGCATGTGCTTGGAGGGACAGGTGCCTGCTCCTCCTGCAAGGCGTGGTAGGTCTGTGAGGAGTGATAGGAACAGAACTGTAAAACTGAGTGGGATGAAGCAGCCACACAGGAAGGATTGGCAGAAGATGTGTGGGGAGGGGGGAGTTGAGTAGGAGAAGGGCAGGCACAGAAAAGCTGTGAGCAGAGCTCTGGAAGTGCTGGCAAGGAGTTTGGACTGTAGGGGAACTTGGTACATTAAGAGGGGAAATTAGTGAGAGCACATCTGTCCTACAGGGAGATTTTTATTGCAGCTTTCTTAGAAGCAGAAGCTAATCTGGCACAGGAGAATGATATTTGCAGCTTTTATCGTGTGTTGGGAGGGTGATGACTGAAGTGCAGGTACAGAAGTGACTGCAGTCAATAATAAACTGTCAGGTGTTAACTGTGTTTTTCTGTCTGATTAGAAGTGCATAAATTAACCTCAGAGGTAGCACTAAGGAGATTCAGTTAGCCTGGCTATTTGCAGAGGCACTAGCGATGAGCAGCATATATTTAGCAAAATAGCCTTTGCACAAAAATTAACATTCTGATTATTTAATATTGAAATAAATTGTGCTCATAAGTAACCTTGTTACTTGGTTCTCTAAAGTAATTGTTTTCTTCTACCTCCTGCGTTCTGGATTCAGTTCAGGTTAGATCAGAATTGTAATTTTAGCTCACTTAGGGTGAGGTGGATGCAGTTCATTTGCCATAGCACAGTACTATGTAAGAGGTTAAAAAAAAAGTGTGATAAATTCTAAATTTGTGCTGATCTTATTTTAAAAGGGATTTAAAACTGTGGATAGTGCAATTTTTTCCTAATTGGGCTTCTTTAGCTGAAATATGATCAGTGTAATGCAGCTGTTTTAAAGTCTGTGATGAAAGGCAGCTTAGTGTTCTTTAAAATGTTCTCCAGCTGACAGCTGTTCTGTAGCTGTTCATTAGCCAGTTATCTGTATTGGCAGAAAATTACTCAGCACAATTTATCTCTGGAGAAATAGTCTTTAGGCCTCAAATATGACCAGTCTTTGTGTTCTGACTTTAAGTCTAGATTGTGAATATTCAATTATACAGAATTTTCTTTCCTGAGCTTGTGCATTGTGCTGTTTAACCAGTACTGCTGACTGCAGTTCCCTTGGAGGTTCTACAGCTACTGCAACAGCACAGTGACTTGATATGACCCCAAAGAATGCAATTTAAAAACAAAAAGTGAAATTGAATTTCATCTGAATCCTGAAATAGCTTATTTGATGTCTGGTGGCTCTGAAATCTCAAAATCTTGGAAACCACAGGAGAAATTTGACTCTGGAGCTATGGAGGTTTGAGATGCAGGAGATCCCCTTCTTTGCAAGATGAGTTATTGGTATTTGCTGCATTTTGTACCTGAAACAGGTGAAGATCCATGACTAATTTACAACAGCATGTGCTGAATGATGATGACTACTCTTATTTTTGCTCTAAGTCCTAGAAAACACCTTATGTATCAGTAAAATGCTGGCATGTATTTTCAGGCCAAAATAGAGATATTTACCCGAGGCTGAAAAATAATCGAATTCTAAATTTCGTGAAGTGTTGCCGCTTAAATGTTGTTGGTTTTTTTTTCCTACTGATGTGTGAAAACTTGAGAATTTGCAATCAACATTAAAAAGTGAATGCTCGATGGCTTCTTTTGTGTGCCAGGCTGAGGTGTAAAGGATAACTTGCGTGTGGAAGTAGTTGCTAAGGGGTGTTTTTTGAGCCACTGTAGCTTGAGTCATTCAGCTCTGGCAGGTTGCTGCTGCTGTGACCTGGTGTACTCCCGAGTGTTTTCCAGAGGTCTTTCCACTCTGTGCATGCCCTTTATAGAAAGGGAGATGCTCTTCTTCCACTGTGCACAGAGAGTTTTTCCATTCCCTGCCAGGGCCTGGGGAAAGGGTCACTGCTCCGAGGAGGCTGCTGGTGTTGTGTTTTCTGTTCCTCATAAACTTCACTTACCAAATTCCTTGGAAACTGGGCAAATTTGAGATAAGGAGTCTTTTTGCAGGTTAATTCTTGGTGGTTGCTTTAAAAGTAAATGGCAGCTGCCTTTATTTCAAATAGCTCCTTTGGTGGGGTGGGTGTTGTGGTTTGCATGTGCAATTGTGGGTTTATTCCAGGATTGCTCTTGTGATTGGTTTTGAGCTTTGTTAGTTAAGCTTTATATTTCACACCTTATCTTTATAAATATGTAGCATTCCTTTTTGCTTGATGTTTATCAAGAACTAGTGCATATTCACTTTTAAATGGAATCAGGAGTTCACCTGAATCATAAATACAGCAGGAAAATCAACCAGTATTGTCCTTGTATGACTCTTTCCATTCCATACTTTCCCCATATTCGTTGCCTTGAGTGAAGTGTTGATTTCATATCCTCTCTTTCTCCTCCTCCTTCCTTTTGAACAGACCATAGCTTTATAATTCGCATAAGAAATTACTTAAAATATCATTTTACTGTACTTTATATATATTTGCGTGTATATATATGTATATTTGGTTACTGAGTAGGATTAAATAAGTCCTTATGGACTCTTAAGAAAAACTACTATTTGTATGTGCAAGGTTTCTGCTAAAGGGACAAGTTTTGATAATGTACAGCTACGTATCATTCATTCACATGCACTTTTGTATAACAGAACTTGGTGATTGGATGGGATTTACAAAAAAAATTTAATTCCAGCTTCAGTTATGATTAACAGCAATCATAACTGATTTTGTTAGGCACAAGTTCTGGATTTTTGTGTGGCTTTAAGCTATGAAAATAGTATTTTGAGCATAGCATTTTGTGATCAAGTGTGGTGTTTGAAAGTATGTTTAGGAATAGTGATAGTATTTACAAGTACTCTTCTCTCCAGAGTTTTAGTGCATAATTATGTTTAAGAGCACTTCAGACAGCAAAGTCATAAACATTTCTCTTTCTTTCTACAAGATTTCCCTTTACTGTGTGGACAAGACCCATCTTTTAAACATTTTCTGCAGAAACCAACAGTTGTGTAAAATTGTGAAGATTTTAGGTGGCGTGCAGGTTATGGACCAGGATACCTAGAAATCATTTTCATTGGAGAAATGGTGTTGCCTGTAACTCAGTGTCTAGAATAAGTGTGGGTTTGAAGGCATTCCTAAAGAGTTAATTTGATAATTTGCTTGCTCTGTGTTGCAGTTCTGCCTTTGACACCAAAACGGGTTTGCGGGTGGCGGTGAAGAAGCTGTCGCGGCCCTTCCAGTCCATCATCCACGCCAAGAGAACCTACCGGGAGCTGCGGCTGCTCAAGCACATGAAACACGAAAATGTGAGTGCAGGGAGGGGCTGTGAAATGCTGTCCTCAAGCTGGACTGAGCATCCATCAGGATTGCTTTTTTCTTGGTGCATGTGGTTTTTTCCTCATGCTGAATGCAAAGCTTGCAGTAGTCCACGGTATTGGAGTATCTCGTTCATGATTTGAGCGAGTAAATGGAGCTGCAGAGCTCTCACGTGTGTCTGCATCAGGTTTTCAAGTTCCAGGAAGCCTTGTTAGCTTGCATAAAGCACAACACTGAACAGATGGAAATTAAACATCTATTAGAATAAATACTTCAGTGCCAGAAAGGATCTTAGTAACTGTATCATAGCATGCTATGAGTATATTTCACAGCTTTTCTCTTCACTGTTTTCTTTTTAGGTGATTGGCTTGTTGGATGTGTTCACCCCTGCCAAATCACTAGAAGAATTCAATGATGTGTAGGTAACTTCTCTGAAGATTGCAACAAAATGTCTTTTGTATCTCCTTACACCTCCCAGGTTATGACAGAAATATTTGTCTCTTTAATTTGTCTGTCATCACTCACAAATAATCCTGAATTCCAGCACAGAGTTATAGTATATCCTAAGCTACTGGACTTGTCAGAATTGTTCACTTGCTATGGTTTACTGCCCTGTGCTATTGGAATCACTTTGCTAATTTGCTACATTATTTAAAGTGTCATGATCTATGTTTCATTGGACAGCGTGCTTTGGGACAGTCAGCTCTGCTACTGGAGATTTATAGGGACTTTTTATCCTAATCCTACTCAGGAGATTGCTTCATAGCCCACGTGTCTTTTGTTCACAGGTACTTGGTGACACATCTCATGGGAGCAGACCTGAACAACATTGTGAAATGCCAGAAGCTCACTGATGACCACGTGCAGTTTCTCATTTACCAGATCCTTCGGGGCCTGAAGGTGAGTGTCCCTGTCTTCCCTGGATGGGGACAGCTCACCATAGGGGGTGGAAATTCCTGGTGAATGTTACACCCTCAGAGATTCAGATGTGTGTATAACTTTCCTAAAGTATTGTAGAATAACATTTTATTATTGTTCTTTCACTACTGCCTCTCTGGAGCTCTGCATCAGTAAGGTTACCTATCATTTTTATGTCTTCCTATGGGCAGAGTCTAGAAAATTATGAACTGTGATGCCCTCTAGTCTGGTCTGCTCTGGCAATGAATTTTCCATTTCTTCAGTTTTGTTTACTTGTGTTGTTCCACTCGTGTGGCAGCACTCCTGGGTGTTCCTAAGGAGAGGCAAACTGGAACACCCACCTGGTGAAACCCACAGACACACAGACAGACTGGAGCATCTGAATTGTGTGGGCTGGGCTAGGGCAGTATTTTCCAGGGAAGAGATGAGGAGGTGGCTGCTTGGACTGTTACATAAATTTTGTCATCTTATTTTACAGTACATCCATTCAGCTGACATAATACACAGGGTGAGTATTCATTCTAAGATTGTTTCCTGTAGTGAAACAATATCTTTAAAAAATGAAGCATGAGCTTTTACAATATAGCACCAAGAGAAAACAGAGAAATTTTTCTGAGAATTTTTTTGGTTAAGTAGTAAATAGTTTGAACAGGGGAAGTGGTTGTCAAGATCCATAATTCTCCTTTGTGAATTAGCTTTTTTCTTAAATACAAATATGCAGCACTGCTGTTGCCTTTATGCATTTTTGGTTATATGTGACGCCTCTGAGAACCACAGAAGAGATTTCTGACTGATAAAATAACTTATCCAAAGTTAGTATTTGCACTCAGTTAGAATCTGTATTTTTATCTCTGTTTACAATTTTATCTACTTCAGACTCGTGAAACAACACATACTCCACTGTTAATGCTGATGTTTAATTTTTTAGGATTTAAAACCCAGTAACCTAGCTGTTAATGAAGACTGTGAGCTCAAGGTAATGTAATTAAAAAATCTGATTTGTCTGACTGAGATTTGAGTGCCGTGTGAACGTCCCTTGCAACTTAAGTGTCAAAACAATTCCTTTTGAAAATACTTTCATAGAAAAGTAATAATATGCTTCCCAGCTGTAGAGTTGTAAGGATGTGGTTTTTGTATCTGGTCCTGTGCTTTTAGTGAATCATCATGAAAGTGCAGAGTTAACAGCTTTAGTTTGTGTTTACTTGTTTTGGAGACAAGATACCCAGACATAATTCTGATTGTCAAGTCCTACGCTGTTCTAGCCTAGTGTCTTCTCACAGGTTGTGAAATTTAGTTTCATAATCTGTTTTTGCAGCTCTCCCACCTCTCCTGTCCCCGGTTCAGTGCTTGCCTGCTTGTTTGTGCTGGGTGGTTTGCACTGTTGCCCTGCAGTGGTTGGTGTTTGTGTTTGTAGATCCTGGATTTCGGGCTGGCCCGGCACACGGATGACGAGATGACCGGGTACGTGGCCACCCGGTGGTACAGGGCTCCTGAGATCATGCTGAACTGGATGCACTACAACCAGACAGGTAATGCCTTTAGCCAGCATAAGAATTCTCTGTTTTGTCAACTTTCTGAACTGTGAGGGGGGAAGAAAAGAGGTTGTCCTTGCACGTGCTCCTCCTCCGTTTGGTTGCATAAGTTGGCACTCTTGGTAATTATGCTTTGGAGCTGGTGTTTGAACCACTTTCTGTCAGATGGAAGTTAGGAATCATTGTGGTAGCATTCACCAGGAATTTGAACCTTTGAAACTGCAATCAGCAAAATATTGTCAGCATTTATCCCTTGCTTTTCCTAGCAGAGTGGTTTTTAAAATAAGTGACTGGGATGTGTCTGGCTGAGGAGAAGGTCTGGAGCTATAGTGTGAAGAAATGATTAAAAGGGGATAAATCTCCCATCCTTTCCTCTCCTGTTAGCCACTTCTTCACAGATTTATCTTCCTCACAGTTTCCAGTATCTTCTTTACAGCAGTTCTTGCAGATGAGGCTCAGAGAAGAAAAAAAAAGTCTGAGAATAGTTCTGTACAGGAGAGCAGCAAAGAAAATGATGTGGTACCCCAATTTCATGTATCAGTACCTTATGGGGTTTTTTCCCCCTCTTGCATGTGTATGGCCTGTCTTGTATCATCAGTGCAATAGTTGGTGGTTGTTTGGGTAGCATTTATGTAAGGCCACAGGCAAATCCATTCCTCAGAGTCCTCTTGGACTGGTTTCTTCCCCTTTGTTGGTTTGGATTCTTCCCCAGCTCTTTGTTGTTCAGGTCATGTTATAGTCTGGAGGAAGAGTTGCCTGATCTTGAATTCTGTTACTTGTACAAGTTTTAGATGACACAGAACAGTATCAGTTAGCTTGCAGTGTATTTCACATTGCTTCAGTGCCATGAGACTGTTCAAGGATGGAGTTGTTTGCTCTGGTTGGATGGGATGGTTCTGCTCAGGCTGTACTTTTATGCATCATGTTTTGTTTTCTGTTTTATTTTGTTCAGTTGATATTTGGTCAGTGGGATGCATTATGGCTGAGCTGTTGACTGGAAGAACATTGTTCCCTGGCACAGACCGTATCCTTTAGAAGTAATTTCTTTTTTGAAATTGAAATTAGATCTTCATTTTCACACAATCAACAAGAAAATAAGTTCTGGGTTTAGTTATGGACTTTTGTTTGTTTGTTTTTAAATTAATGGCTTCTTTTACTCACAGTACAAAGAGGTGAGTTCTTGAATTTGCTGCACATCTGTTCCTCTTTATTGTCTATTGTCATCATTAGATTTATGTACTCTTTGTTTCTGTTACTTTCCTTTAAGTTTATTTAAATTTATTAGTTGAGTTTCTAGCTAATACTTGCATGGATGTCTGCCAAGAATCCTCTCATGCTTCAGGTTTCTTGCAAATGTGATTCCCTTCTGGCCTCTCTTCTTTTCTCCTGGAGGTATCCTGGCTGTGAAAGCAGGTTCTTTATTTAGATTTTTGCAGATTCTTTAGTGCCAAGGTTCTCATTAAAATTGCTCTGAAATGTTCAGGTTCCATTTCCCTGCTTGACTGTGAACCTTCTTTCACAGTGTGCTTATACTGATGTGAAGATTCAACCTTGAATAAGATCTTTACAAAATTTTTTTTTTGCCTCATCAAAGTGGGTTGGGTAGGACACTGGCAAATTTGAGAGAACTTTATGAGATTTGGTCATATTTTCCCCAGGAAATTGGAAGTGAGACTTGATGCAAATTGTTGCACTTAAAATTTTTGCTCAGCCACACAAGATTGGGGTGTAATTTACTACTGGCAAGATTTTTTATTGCCTAGAAATTGGGCTTTCATTTGCCAGAGAAAATTGCATTGCCCAGCTTTTACCAAAGTTTATTATTTTAACCACAGTCTGTTCATTTTAATAACTTTTGTTAATTTGTTAGTATTTGTGTCAGTTAATTCCAGTATGTTAGCACTTGATTAAAAGAAAGCTGGTGTTGGAATTGCTGCCTGCTGTTTATTTACCTTCAGAAAGCATCTGGGTTCCAAAACTCCCTCCTGAGGAGAAGCTTTCATTCCAGCTTTCACAGTGTCACCTCTTTTCAGTGTGCTTTAACTTTATCCTCTCCTCTTTTTCTGCTTGACTCCATCTCATAATTTCTCTAAATGTGTTGTACTGTGCAGTGTAGTCATCTCTGCTGTATTTTTCTCTTGTCAGATACAGAAACTGAATTAAACAAAAGCTGGTATATTTTTATCTGTTGATTCAGCATGTGTAGGTTGGTTTGGACATTTTTTTTTTCTTTTAAGAAGAACTGAGATACCAAGAATTCTTCATTCAAACAAAGCAAAAGCCTTTAAGCCGTTGCCATTATTTAACCCTAGCAACAGTGACGCTTCAGATTCTAAAGAACTTGACACTTGCAACTAAAATATTTGTAATAGGATTTTCAGTGTATAAGAAATGCTTCATGGTTTTGATTTATTTTGTGGTTTTTATGAATTGAACAAAATGGTGATTCTTCCAAGTCTGAGAAGTTTTTTCTCCAACTCTGTTCTTAGCTGTAAATTAGAGCCACTGATATCTGCAATGCAAAATGAATACTTCTAGGATCTAATTTATTTGCTTTATCATAATAAGGTACTTCATTCATTTATGTCTCCCAGCAGATGCTTGTGATGATTTACTTTAAATGCTCAATTTGATTTGCAAATGGCAGTAATGCTTTTTAATTAAATGCTCTTTCTGTTCTGAGTTGCTTAGATTTAAGAAAAACAGACCCAATCCTTTCCTGTCTTGGACAAAACTTTGTAGTACTGTAATTCTTCCAGTCCTTCTGTGTTTGTGCTTTTTGATCATGAGGTTAAAACTAAAAGGGGAGCAGGGTTGGTTCTGAATCTTGTTTGTGCATGGAACACTTACCCAAGGATTGGAAAGGACCCTGGCTGGCAGCTTTCACTCCAGGTTTGCTGGCATCTAAAGACAGCAAGCAGAATTAAGATAACAGTCAGTTCTAGTTTCTTCCTGGCTTGGAAGGCTCTTTGAAATCTTTATATGTGCATTATTTTAGGAGAGAGTTGAAGGGGTTTTCCAGGTTTGGATCCTGTTGGGTAGTTCTGGGCTCTTAATTTCATTGTACCCACAGATTTGCAGAGGCTCTTGTTCCTTCTGTAGTGTCACTGTACAATTGCTGACTTACTGACTTTGGAGTTTAATATTAACATGAATAATTCAAGGTATGTTTGCCTTGTGTCCAGTAGCCAAGGATGTGATATATCCAAATCCACTGCAGTTCTAGAAAATTCCTTGTGCAGTTGGAAGCAATGGGACTTTGTGTTGCTGGAATTGCTCCTGTTTGACAACCGAACATTTGAAGTAGTTCTTGCTTTTTGCTCTCAAGATGTAAATTTTCTCAACTGTGCAGCCTCACATTTCCAAAATTAGAGTGACAGAATATGTACTGGCTTCTCAGGATGACCATCCCCCTGTTCAGATGGTTCTCTTGTTTGAAGGGCTGGTCCCTTTCAGCAAGGATTTGGCAGAAATGCTGTGATGTTATTTACAGTCCCTCACATGTTTCTTCCTGCAGCCTGGGGATGCACCCATTCAGTGCAGGTAAGCTGTAAGTTCATTTAATCAGGTAAGTAAAAAAGTTGGACTCTGAAATGAGGATCTTCAGTGCTGTCTGTGATGATTATGCCTCTGAATAAATGAATGTTCAGTTTAAACTTCTGAATCTGTAGAGATTCTAAAAACAGCTGTCATTGACTTAAAGCAAGAATTCAGGTACTCTTAGGAAAAAAAACCCTGTGGTTAATTTGGGCTTAGCTCTGCAGGATTGCTGAAATACTTCTAGTTTACAACTGAATGTAAGGTAATTGAATTATTCCTATTGTAATGTATGGGTAGAAGCATTTGGATGAAAGATGGATTTCTAATACTGGTGAAATCTCTGCCAGGAGGCAGAGAAGGGCATCAAGAGTGTGGGAAAGAAGTCAGAGACTAAAAATGAGGTGATGAAAATCAGAGTCCTTCAGGCATTGGACTCTGATCCTTGTGGGCTCCTTCCAACTCAGCATATTCTGTGCATGGGAGGCTTAGCTGAGGCTTTCTTGTTGGTATTGTATCTGTCTGATGCCAAGATCAGTTTCTGTTAAACACATGTATTAAATTTTTACAGCTCTGAATGTGAATGATTCATACAAATAAGTAGGAAAGTTGATTTCGTTAGAATATTTTACTTGCACAAAATCATATTAAGTAAAAATAAGAATATCTAGCTTTTTCTTGTACTAGTTTAGCATTTTTGTATGTTTTGTGTTCCCTTAAACTCTGGAGAGTGGTTTTTTTTTACTGTTTTTATTCAGTATTATGAAACTTCCATGATAACTAACCAGTCTGAAATTACATATTCTTCTGATACACCTTATTCTTGCTTGTGATGGCAGCTAAAACAACTTGGAACTTTGCTTTGCCTGGATAAGCTGTTACAATCTTGTGAGATTTGCTGCTGCTGGTGATAGCAGGTTATTTTCTGAATTTTAGAATCCCTCATCAGTCCTTGGGAGTACCTTGAAGATGGCACTTGGGGTTTGCATGCTGTGCTTTCCTTCTCCATGCACATGTGGTGGTGTTTTTCTTCTGCTTTGTATTTACTAAATCTCTTTCCTGTCTTTAATTGCTTGTGGCTCATTTCTCTGGAAGGTGCTGGGCCCTGTAGTTAAAGAATGCTGCAGTTCAGCAGGTTATAGATGGCAGGCCTAAAACCAGAAGCAGGGTTGGGTTTTGGCACTGCCAGTTCCATAGTCTGTGTTTTTTCTTATTTATCTGAGAAGTATCTTCCACTAGCAAACAGGGCAGCAATATTGTTGGCACGCCAGTGCTCAAGCTTTTAAATGCCTTTAAATAACTTAAATATTTAAACTGAGCTGTGGCATGTTAGCACTCTAAAATTTGCACTTCAACTGCTGCTTGCACAAGAATAAGTGAAAGAAGTAAGGACTGTTTTAAATAGCTCTGAAGAAAATCTAATTGAAATGAGCCAGTTGTGGTTAGTAGAGTGCCCTTTGCTAATTCTCCTACAGCAGTGGATATTCTGATCTCATTTTAAGCATTGACTGTTCAGAGTTTGCAATTCAGGTGTGCTAAATCCAACTAGATACTGGGTTTACTTATAGGTTTTGAGTAGCTAGAAATTTGCCAGGTAACTTTACAAGTGAAAAATTAATTCAGCTGTTCTGACAAAGGGCTAATTCCAGAGCTCTTAATTAATTTGATAGATAAAACTTTAGACCAAAGTTTACCTCAGAAGATGGTGGTTTTAATAAAGCATTGGTTATTTCCTTCATACAGAGTTTGCCAGTATTACAGGAACTCTGAGTTGTTTTCTAGGGGTCTTTTAAACAGGTGACAGTTTTTGAAGTCCTTGTAGTATTCAAATTAAAAGATACTCTAAGAAGGAACTGCAGCTATATCTTCAGCCATCAGGAAGGCATTGATCCCAGAAAACAAGATTGTGTAAAAAAAATTGTGTAACTACTTTGGTATAATTTTAAAGGCAAATATAAACATTATGGACAGTCTGAAATCTCTGTGGAGAATAATTCAGGGAAGAAGGGAGATTATGCATTGATGGTTTAAAAAAAGATACTTTGTCTTCTTAGTGTCTTGAGATTTAGACATAAAACTGTCTTTGATGGATTCCCCCCAGTTGTGTGTTTTGTCACCTAGGCCTTGTTAAAGGGGACAGCTGAGGCTGGCACGTGGCCTGCTGGGAGCTGTGTTCCTGGTAAAACATTCTTTCCATCTGCAGTGCTCCATCCTGAGAGCTTTCCACAGACATGTGTTAAACCTGAGCCCCTGCTTTGTTTCTCCCTGCTGCTGCAGCAGGTCTGGAGGGCAGAAGGGATGTTCAGGTGTTTGATCCCCCTGCCCTGGTGGTCCCCAGGAGGTGCCAGGGCAGGACCCTGTGCCAGCTGCAGCAGCTCAGCTGCCCTGGCTGTGGGCAGGGTGTGCCCAGGGTGAAGTGATGCTGCAGGGTCCAATCATTTCCTTACCTCCTGAGCTTTAGAAGTGGCTGAATGAGCTCGTAAGGTGTTCACAAAAAGCCTTGACTTTCTTCTTAATATGAGTGCTTACCCTTTCCAGCCTTCTGCTTTACTTCAGCTGTTACTAATGCAACCTAATTCTGTGAACTGCAGCTTGGTGTGGGGCCTGAGGGGCTGAAGGGAGCATGGAAGTTCAGCCTTTGCCAGTGGAGCTAGAGATTTCTGCTCCAAAATAGTTCAGGATGCAGTGCCCAATTCCATGCATGTGGGGTATCTGTAGACAAGATGTTCAATCTGTCTGATACAGAGAGAGCTCAGTTATATTCAGTTGTAACAAGAGGAATGAATATGGTTTGCCTAAATAGCTTTTGAGTCAAGGCCTTGGCAAGAATTAATTTTCAGCATTAATAGGGTGATGTGTTGCGCTTTTCATTTTGATTTCTCCCAGCATTTTCCTTTATGGTCCATCATTAGATATTGATCAGTTGAAGCTCATTTTGAGACTCGTTGGAACCCCAGGGCCTGAGCTTTTGAAGAAAATCTCCTCAGAGTCTGTGAGTTTACACTTTGATTGTAATATCTGCCCTTTCAGAAGTCCCAAGTTTGTGTGTTGTTCTCCTGTAGTCTTTTTTGTAGAATGTGTTGGGATTTATTTTCTGTTATTTTTCTTCCTTTGTGGTTCTTTGCTCTTGGATGGCTTTAAGTTCTTATGCTTTGTGTATCTGAGCTTTATTCTTCTTACCTCTGCCCATGGTATGATTTCATCCTTCCATATTCTCATTTTACTGCTTCATGACTTCTCTCTCAGTTTGTGGGTTTATGCTTTGTGATCTGTTGTATCATCAGGTGTTACTGGGGAAGTATTTTTCACAGCTAAGAGCTTGAGGCTTATGCAATCTCCAGATTGCATACCCAGGGATCTTTCTAAATAGGAGCAGGTGTGTTATCCTCTAAACACACTCAGTCCCTTCTGTAGTGTGATTAATTTCTGAAACACTGCTGCCATATCTTTGTTTTTGTAGCAGAAAATGCCTTTAGGTGCCTTTCTGTAGCAGCTGTTCCAGGGCACACAGCAGAGTCTGCTCTTCACTTGTGCTGTGTGGGATGTTGCTGTATGGGGCCCCTTTACCAAGGAGCACCAAAAAGTCTTCCTGCAGTCACTTTGGGAGGGTGACCCCCATTTTCAGCCTTGCTGTGCTGTAGGAATCTTGAATTGTGAACTTGTGCAAACACAGCGTGGAAGGGCCTTTAATTCTACCTGTTCCTGAAGGAGGAGTGAATAAATCAGAGCCAGGGACAAACAGGTGAATGCACAGTGAGCACTGAGGTCACTGCTGTTTGTGAGGTGCAGCAGAGGATCAGGGCTGTGGAAAGTGGTGAGAAGATTATGTTGTGCTGCAGCTTAATGTTCTTGAAACAGTGACTGTAAATACAAATGTGAGATGAGCCTTGAATAACACCTGCTGAAGGGATGGGCAGTGCAAATTGGGATAAATTGGTCAACTTGCTGAATATCCCACCAAAGTAAAAAGCCCTGGGACGTTCCAGCTTTGGAGAGATTAGAGCTGAATAACCCAGATTGATTTGGTTGCCCTGTGAACTGACCTTAAGGCTACTCTGGTGTTTGAAGTACAGGGGATTAGCAAGAGACATAAGACGGAAGGTTGACTAAATTAAGCAGAAGGTTAATTTGCGTGTGTAAGTTGGAGTGGGTCTTTTTTTAGACATTATTGCACAATAAAAATAATAATTGCTCTTGTCTGGGTCTGAACAAGTCTATTTGGAAAAAAAAAAAAAGGGCAGTAAATACTGTTTCTATTATTTATCCATTGTATGGGGAAAGCAAAACTCTTTGTGTTTGATGGTTTTGTCACTATAACAAATTCTGGTTTTCTGCTGCATTACTTTACTGACTCTCACTTTCCCTGTTCACTGATACCTGCTAACTCTGTTTTATGCCATGCTAATGTTTTGCTAATTTTGCATTTAATGCCTTCTGTCACCCGGCCCACATCAAAGGGCACTCAGAGCTGTTCAGAAGGTGTCAGTTGTGAGCCAGTTTCACTTTGCACCACAAGAAACTTAAGCACTTTCTATGCAGCAAGAGGGGAAAAAGCTGGTAATCAGTGCAGAGGGTAGAGTTTTTGTTTCTGTTTTAATTTTGTTAATTTTCCTGAAGCTGTGTATAGCTGCACAGCTCAGGGAAAATTTTGTGGAGTAGCCTCAGCCAAAGGAAACATCTACTCTGATGGCTTAAAACTGCTGGGAAATGTGAACACAACCTTGTTGGAGTGTAATGCTACTTGCATTGGACAGAAATACTTTCTGTACTGGCAGTTACCAACTGAGCAGTGATTCTCCATTGCTTTAAGTGTTCACTTGTGTAATTGCTGAACATTTCACAGGTAGTTGAAAAAATTAGTGGACCCTGCCTGTGTGGCTTTTGCCTTGTGGTTTGCAGAAGAGATGCTTTTGTATGCGACTGTTTGTTTGAAATGGTTTTTGCACTGTTTTTAACAAAGCCCTTGACGAGGCACTTAAGATATTAACCAGCTTCAGCAGATCATGCGTCTGACGGGAACGCCCCCTGCATATCTCATTAACAGGATGCCCAGCCACGAGGTGAGATCTGAGCAGAGGAAGGGGGTGTGCAGGGCAGGGCTTCACTCAGAGTGTTCACCACCTCTGTGAATTGAATGCTTGCATGTGGCATGGGGTGGGCAATTAACTACCTGCTCTTCTACAAGGTTTTTGTGCTAAAGGAAGATGTGAGATTTGGACAGTGCGTGCTCTGCCACAGACGTGTGAGACTCGGGAGAGCCTGGCTGTGAGCTGGTTTTGCATTGTGTGCTGTGCTGTGCAGCTCAGCAAAGCACAGCAGGCTGTGCCCAGCCTTGCTGGGACATTAGGGGGTCAGCTCTTCCTGCACCTCTCTGCTTTGCAATCTTACTTTGCCACAAGTAAAGTCAGCTCTTCCTCTACTGTCTTGAGTGCCTTAGTTGGGACAGGGTAATACTGCTGTGCTTAGTAGGTATCAGAGTAAGCAAGGAGACAGACCATAATAACCAGTGCTTCAGGATGGCTGAAAAGTACTTGATCTTGCTGGCTGGATATTGTCTGATACTTCAACAGAGCATTTATTTCCACAGGCAAGAAACTACATCCAGTCTTTGTCTTACATGCCGAAAATGAACTTTGAAAACGTGTTTATTGGTGCCAATCCCCTGGGTAAGACCTGTTTATTAAATTTTCCTGAAACTGAAGCTAGCATGTGCTGGGACACAGAGATTCCCAAAGCTTTGTTCTGGCTGCAGGAGTAGTGCAGAGCAGGGTTATGTTTATGAAGGACGTGTGGGCCAAGGGTGTAAGAGGAAGAAAATGCTGGATGATGGTGGGTCCTGAGAAACTACAGATTCCTCATCTGTGTTGGGCTTTTAGAAGCTTTACGTTTCAGAGTAGAGTCACACAGCTCATGTGAGAGATCCTGTGTGTCTGGTGCTCTTGCAGCCGTGGACTTGCTGGAGAAGATGCTGGTCCTGGACACGGACAAACGCATCACGGCCGCGGAGGCGCTGGCCCACGCCTACTTCGCCCAGTACCACGACCCCGATGATGAACCCGTGGCAGACCCCTATGACCAGTCCTTTGAAAGCAGAGAACTTGAGATTGAAGAATGGAAAAGTGAGTCTGAGGGAGGGGAGAGACAGTCAGCTTCTCTTGTGGCTGTAGAATCATGGAAGGGACCCACAGGGATCATGGAGTCCAACTCCTGGCCCTGCACAGGGGTCCTGTAGAACCCCAGGATCCCACCCTGTGCATCCCTGAGAGCATTGTCCAAATGCTTCTGGAGCTCTGGCAGCCTCAGGGCTGTGCCCATCCCCTGGGGAGCCTGGGCAGTGCCAGCACCCTCTGGGGGAAGAACCTTTCCCTGATCTCCAGCCCAACCCTCCTGACCTAGCTCCAGCTGCTCCCTTGGGTGCTGTCACTGCTCACAGAGAGCAGAGATTGGAGCTGCCCCTCTCAAACCTTGGTGAGTGTCCCCTCAGTCTTCTCTCTCCATCCATGAGCTGAGGTTCAGCTAAGCCATGGTTAGAGGCACAGCAGAAAGTGATAAAATGTGGGCATCCTGTTGATTCTGTCCTTACACTAAGTGAATCCACCACATGCTGTGTGCATATTTAGCATAGTCCCTGGTAACTAATTACTACTAGGAGCACACAAACATATCCTTGTTTTCAAACTTACTCCCATGTCCTCAGTGCTCTGGAAGTATCTTTTATTATATATGTTGGTCTCTGAGAGCAGTGTAACCATTCTCTTCTTCTTTGTCTTAAATAAACAATACTTTTTGTTTAAAATACTGTTAGAACACTTGAGATTGTTGCAGGTTTTCTTGCATGAAGGTGTGTCTGGTAGTGCTGTCATAGTCCTGCTGCTAAGTTTCTGTCCCACTTCTCCCCCCAGGCCTGACTTATGATGAAGTAATCAGCTTTGTGCCACCCCCGCTTGACCAAGAGGAGATGGAGTCCTGAGAAACTGCTCTCTCCTGTTTGTCCCACTTCACTGTGAAGGGAAGGCCTTTTCATAGG
Source organism: Hypocryptadius cinnamomeus (assembly GCA_013400635.1). Lineage (NCBI taxonomy): Eukaryota > Metazoa > Chordata > Aves > Passeriformes > Zosteropidae > Hypocryptadius > Hypocryptadius cinnamomeus. The sequence goes on along the minus strand of VYZP01049229.1, from coordinate 97,720 downwards.
GACTCTCCAATTATCGTTCAAGTGCCTCATCACAACAATATTCTCCTTAGTGGAGGGGTTTTGTGTGTGTTGAACTGGGGAGGGAGGGGGGAGGGAAGGAAGCTGAGTCTATGTAAACATGCTGCATGCTCTTGTATTCTGTGTACAGCCTGGGGCAAGCCTCTGGAGACCTGTTCTGACTGCACTTAGTTCTTCCAGAGTAACAGTGCACCACCAGTCTGCACTGCTGGGGCGAGGTGAGGAAGGTGACAGTGACAGTTTGGTTGCAATCATTGCCATTTATCAATTCTCCTACAACTGAGTAACCTCAAAAAGAATGAAAGTTGGTTTATAGGCTTAGAGAGTCCTCTGTTTTCTTCAGGACTGAAGGTGGGGTTGAGGGATGTCCTTGTTCAATGCCAGGTGTGTGATTTACATCCAGATCTTCCTGGTACAGCAGAGTGTAGAGGCCTCCTGGTGTCTGATTCTTGGAACATGAACAGATGTTGTTTGAAACTGTAAATATGTTTGTGCCTTAAATAAATGGGGAGAGAGGGGAAGGGAAGTCTGGGGTGGCAATCTGACCCACTGTTCTTGAGTGAAGGCTCCCAGTTAGTGAGGCATGAACTCAATGTAATTGGGAAGTAACTCTGAGGCAACAACTTCAACCCCTGGATTGGGTATTCCTGTGTTTTTCACTCTCCTCATCCTCTTGTTCTGAGGCTTCTCAGCATTATCTCCCAGGAGCCAGAGGTTGGGGAAGATCCTTGCTAGCCACACGTTTGTGTATTCTGTTCCCTACAAGGTGGTGTGTTTTTGCATGTTGTAGCTGTATGTGCATGTAGAGCTGCTTGATTTTTGTCCTTACTTTTTGGGGATGGCACTGGGGGCAGTTCAATCGTCAGTGAAATGTTTGCTGAGTACCTCAGGCAGTGCCATAAAATCACAGCACCCTTCCTCCTGTGCTGCAGCTCCTTGTGGAATACCTGCCATCCTAGAGGCTTCAACGAGGGAAGGATGTCGTGTCCAACAACAGAGAAACATGCACCTTTTTCTTTGTTCTGACCTTCTCTCTGCAGAGGAGGAGAGCTTGGGTGGAAAGGTTTCTTGTGAGATCAAGTGTAAAAAACGTTCTTTAAAGAAATGACTAGAGTATCTTGTGCCAGAACTTAAGTTATTTCCTGAAAAGATTTTTTTTTTTTAGAAGTATTGGAACCCAAAGCAAAGAAATAAGCATGCATAAACACACAATCACCCTTTCACTGTCTATATCTATAAATACAAATATTTATATACATAAAACTAACATTTACTAGAAGTTTTTTTATCCTCTCACGTAAGAGCTTCTTGGCTATTTCTTAGCAGGTTGATCTCTGCCCAAGGAAACATGAGAAGGGAGTATGTTTGAATACAAACATGGTTCAAATATTTTGTATTTTCCAGGACTCTGCATGAGTGAAGTGCCCAGAGTTAGAGGCTGGCAGGAGGGAGGTTTCTCAGCATGTTTGTGTGCTCCATCTGTAGCTGGGGAACTCAGGAGCCCAATTTTAGGGCTTCTGGAGGAAACATTTTTAGACTTTGTTGCAGGCATCCTGTGTGGGCAATGTACCCGTGTATGTGAGGAGAAAGGCTTTTGCAGTATTTTGTATTCTTGTTACCTGTGGGGCAGAGAGTGTTTTTGTAGTGTTTTTGCCCCATGTTTGAAGAGGCAGCACAAAGGGATGGGACGTGGATGACAAAGCCATTGATTCTTCCTAGGCTACTTCCCAGCGATCACTTCAGGCCAAAAGTTAGTAAAGGTCTGGGCTGAGATGAAGAGAGCAGCTCTGTTGTGCTCTAGGATAAAACTCTCCACAGCCCAACAAAATCAAGAAAAAAAAACCTGCCTTTTCTGCTGGGCCAGCAGTCTGGGTATTCAAATAAAAATGTAGATATACTGTGTAAACCTACAGCAAGATTATTTTTATCAGCCATTTTCTGTGTAGATGCTACAGTGTGATTTCATGCGGAAATATTGCTAAAGATTTTTAAAAACTCGGTGTTGTGTGTGTGGGTGTGTCTGTGTGTGTGAGTGGGAATGGTTCATTGGAGTCTGTCCTCTGAGGGAGCCCCTGGGGCACAAACTCCCTGCTGCCAGTGCCGTGCTGTGCTCAGCTGCCTGGGCACGATGCTGCACCCAAAAGCAGAGATCTGCTATTTTGTTCCTATCCATGGATTTTGCTGTAATTGGTTATGCCAGATAAGATGTCACAATACCACTGGTTAAAAATAAAATCTATTTTTCAGATTTACTGCACTGCTGGTACTTGGAAACCTCTTGCACTGAAGTGTTGAGTTTTAGCATGGTGTGAATTTCTCTGCTGTGCTCTGGGGGATCCTGGGTGTGATGGCTGGGAGGGAACAAGGTGGCTGGAGGCTGACTCTGCTGCCATGGGGCTTCTTGTCTGTTTTTCCACAATTCTAAAGTTTCCTGTTTGATTTGGTCACTGGAGTTAACTCGGCACAGCCCAGACCTGCCCCAGCTATTCAGGACTCCCTAATTGGGTGCTGATTGCCTGTGTGTGCACCAGCAGCTGAGCAAGGGCTGTGTTCATCAAATAACCCAGGAGTTACATGTTTGCTTAAGGACCAGGAGCTTTTGCTGTGACACCTCTTGCTCACAGGTGTATTTATAGACCCAGACAAGCTGTGGATTATTTCCGGGCTGTGCTGCTGCTGCAGCCAGGGCTGATTACACAGATACTGCCCTGGTGCCTCGTCCCTGTTTGTTTATGAACAGCAGGCTCTGCTGGGCTGCCTGAAGAGCGTAAGGGCCAATGCAGTGGTTGCACATAACACAGGCACAGTGAATTTTCTCCACCCCCTTGATTGTGCTTTTCCTGTAGGGACACCTTTGCAGGTGACCTGTATGGAAGGAGCAGAGGCTCTGGGCAGGGTCGAGGGCTGCTGGGGTAGAACACAGTGCAAGCAGCTAGGCTGGCTTGGTAAGGCTCGGCTTAGTCACTTCCTTTGGGGAGTGGGGAGGATGCACCTCCTGCGTGGGAGCCCCACCTGAGCCTCCTCGTGCTGGAGAGAAATGCTGAGGTGCTCTCTGCTTACCAGGAATGGTCCTCGTGGGCTGGGGGTGCTGGGTGGTGAGCACGAGCTTTGTTTTGTCCAAGAAGAGCCAGGAAGGGCTGAGAGCTGCTGCAGGAGATGAAACCGCACCCAGCAAAGCCTGGGGCACAAACCGTGGGGATGTTCCCATCTCAGAGCTGCTCCTGGAACCCTCGCAGCAGTCACTTGGAGAACCTCAGCCTACTTTCAGCACCTCCCCACACTGCTGGGAAGCCGGGCTCGGGAGAAAATCGCCATCGATGTGACCCCGTGGTGTCCTTCATCACGAGCTGTCCATCGGCTTCGAAAGGATGCCCCTGCGAGTCTGACGCGATGCTGTCTGCGGCTCGTCCCGCGGATTCCCCGGCTCGGCGAGTCCTTACTCATCCCCTTGTTTGGAGGAGGGATTTCACGAGCCCCTGTCCGAGCCCCGTGAGGATATTTCTGGGCTGATGGAGCAGCAGAGCGGGAGCTGTGGATGACAGGGGCTGCCAGAGGCGTGCCCGAGCGGGGCCGGCTGCTCCCCTCCTGCAGCGGAGCCCAGAGGCACCTGTACAACGCCGAGGCGTGTCAGGAAACCTGATGCCTCACCTCTGCCAATGTGGAGGCGGAGGGAGGAGGGCCCAAAGACATGTCCCTTCACGCTCGCAACAGCTGAAAACAGAGAAGGAAACTCGCTAGAGCCTTTTTCAGCAGCGCAGGAAGCCTCCCTGTCCCGCTCTCACCCCAGAAGCCCTCCCGTACTCCACTACTCTGGGGGGGTGGCTGTCCCACACCCGTCGGGCGATGAACATCGCAAGGAGAAGAGGTTTTTACAGACAGGAGGTGAACAACACGCTCTGGGAGCTGCCCAGGAGATACACATCCCTCCACCCGCTGGGCTCCGGGGCCTACGGCTCCGTGTGGTGAGTGGGGTCCTGCTCGCACCGCCCGCGGCAGCGCGGGGCGGGCTGGGGGCGCTGGGAGTTCCGTGCCGGGGGGAAACGAGGAGGCGCTTGGCAGAACCCCTCCATTAAGGAAGGACATTTGCATGTGTGATGGGGGCAGGTTGTCTCCTGCTCCAGCGCACGGCTGGACACTCGCTCGCCTGAAGAAAATGGGCAGGGCAGGGGTGCCAGGGCAGCCGAGCGTCACCTCAGCACTGGGGTCAGGCCGATTTTGAGCTGCTTTGGACTCCAGCTTGCGTTAAGGTTCCTGTCTGATAGCACAGGCAGGAGGCGGGGGAATACCTGGGTGTCTGGAAGAGATTTGTGGGTGATTACAGAGGTGGGAGCTGGAACAGGGTGTCCTTGCTGCTCAGTCCCAGGCACCTGAAGCAGCTGGACAATACAAACCCCACCCTGATACAGTTTCCAGTTTGAAATCATAAAGTGGATAGAAATTATTGCAAACCAGGATCAGTAACAGACTGGTACTTCCTTCATGGCTGATGATAAACCCCGGCCTACAAGAGAGCAGCAGGAGCTGCTGTTCATTATTCAGCCAGGCAAAGGTGCCTGAAGCAAGAGCAAGCACAAGACAGACATTGCTGGGTTTGCACTGAGGAACCAGAGATGGGCAACCCTGAAAGGTTAAATATGAAACAGTCCATTGATAGTATCTGAACAGAGCCCTTATTTCATAACATGCTGGGCTAAAAATAAATGAGAAAAAAAAAAAAAAGGTGTGTCCGTTTTCGTAGGTGTTGGGCAAAGTCTGGCTTGCCACGGGCATTCATCCTGAAACCCTGGTGTCCAGGTTTTGTCCTTTTCCTCCAGCTTCCAATTTACAGAGAGACACTCACTTGGCTGCCCAGATGTGTTTATGCCTCTATGCCTCTTAGATTCTTAAGTAAGTCCTGCAAAATCAGAAAGTCAGGCAGGATTAGACTTGACTTTTAATTTCTATTTGTACAGTGTTCTCTGATTTTTATCACAGAGAAAATCAGGAAGGAAAATAAAGACAGGACAAAAAAAAAAAAAAAAAAAAAAAAGGAAGAGAGAAATCCTTTCAAGTTTCTTTGCCCAGCCGAAAAAAACAAACATCAAAAGAAATCTTTACTGGTCCCTGTAAAACTGTCGGCTGCTCTGGAGCTCTCAAGAAGGGAGGTTGAAGCAGCCCGGGGGTGCGTGGTCGTTTTGAATGGACAGAGCTCGGCAGGGAGGGCTCGATGCTGATTCCTGTACAAAGCTGAGGCAGAAAATGTGGAGTTAGGATTTGCTGTCCTCTGCTGGGAATTGCTGGGAAAATTTCCTATTGCAGCGTTTTGCAGCAGCTGAGAAAGTAACTCAGGAGAAACAGCAAAGTCTTGCTTCTGCCCTTTTTAATTTGCCAAAATCTGTAGCGATTTGGCTTCCAGCTGAGTGTGACAGTGAAAGAAGAATCTTCTGACCCCTCCAACGCTGGTCCTGCCGATCTCTGCCAGCCAAGGCAGGGACACAGCTCTGCCTGCCCGAGGTCAGCCCAGATTGCATCTGCTCACTGAATCTGTGCTGGGGAGAGCATTGGGGGCTCTCCCAGCTGCATCCACTGGATGGGCTCTGGGCTGGGATTGTGGCATGGCTGTAACCAGCACTGTCTGTGCTGTGCAGGCTGAAGCTCCACCAGCAGCTCTCCTGTGTTGGGTGCTGGGGTTAGATGCTCTGTAGGTCAGCAGCTGGGAGGACACCCTCAGATTGGGAAATCTGCCTTGGATTCTGCAGTTTGACTCCCTGGTCTGAGTCCCTTCCTCTTATTTTCCTGGCTCCTCCAAAGATTTTACACAGTGCTGTCCCCTCTGCTGACATCTGCTGAAGTCCTGGAACGGACACAAAACCTCACTGAGAGTCCTCCTAGGACATCCTGCAGCACCTTCAGCACTTCAGCTGCCTTGTGCAGCTGTTCCTGCACTTCCTTTGCTTCTCCTGACTCAATATTTGTCAGTGCAAGGCTGGAGGGTGCAGCCGGAAGCCATGGGATTGAACATGATGATTTACAGCTCTTCTGTTCCTGTGGGAGATGGGATAGGGATTTCCAAAGCAGTGGGAACTGCTCTGGGAATCCACAGTGGGATTTGGCAGGAAAAAACTTTTTTTTCATCTGTTTGCCTCTTGGGAGGAGTCAAGGAGAGGCTGAGACACCCCTGGAAAACACCACTGAGAATCTGAATTCCAGCTGTCTGTCTGAGGACCTCCCTTCCCTCCTTGGCAATCTGAGCAAGGAGCCTCCAGAGGGAGAAGAGCTGTCACAGGAATGCTGTGTCCAGCTGCAAACAGCTGGAATAACACAGCATAATAATGCCTGCAGCAATGGCTGCTGTACCAGGTTTTCATCAGCTCCAGAGAAGAGTCTCATTTTCAGCCAGACCTGCTCTTACACAGAAGCGAATATGTAATCAAGGATTCTGAGCACAGCAGGATTAATTGCAGCAGCGTTTTCAACATGTGACATCCACAGTCTTTGCTCCAGAATACAGTGAAGGCAGCTGGCCTGCCCTGAAATACAACAACCTCCAAGCAGATGGCAAAGCAGAAATTGCCATATCTTTATTCCCTTATCTCCATGCTTTAGGGAAGGAGAAGGCAGAGTTAGAACTAATCCTGACCTTTAACCATTTGTGTTTCCCTTTTCTCTCAGCTGTTACCTCCAGCTCATTTCTGCAGGTTGAAGGGAATAAAGATGAGCCACTTGTGCTTTTCTTGGTGTCCCACCTCATCCCCCAAAGAGCACAGGCTGCCCAAAGCCACACAGGGCTCCACTGAGCTCCTCAAAGGACCTTTCTGTGCTGTCCTTCTGCAAGCACAGGAACCAACTCTTCTCTAGGAGATGACCTGTGAGGTTGCAGAATCTGTTCAAGCATTCTACTGACATCAGGATGGTTTTTTATTTGCCTGCTGCAGTTCAGCCATAGACAAGAAGACGGGGGAGAAAGTGGCCATCAAGAAGCTGTGCCGCCCGTTCCAGTCAGAGATCTTTGCCAAGAGAGCCTACAGGGAGCTGATGCTGTTGAAGCACATGCAGCATGAGAATGTGAGTGCTCATTTCTCCTCTTCCTGCTGACACAAGGGGTGTTTCCTTGCCACCTGGGAGCAAGTCCTTTTGGTGGCATCACCTGTGTTTTAATTGACATTTGGTATGTGCAGGCTGTCTCAGGGTTTACCTGTGACCTGTTTGCTGTGCCCAGGATGGAGCAGGTGTGTAATGGGTGAGCCCAGGTATTAGTAAGAGGGAAAACATTTATGCAGCATCAGTGAGGATTCCCTGGGTTCCTCAGATGGAATTTTCTGTGTTCACCCACGTGCATGTGCCAATGGAGAGCTGATGAGTGCTATGTGCACAGCAAATGCTTTCCAGATTTAAATGTGGACTTCTCTCCTTCCTCAGGTCATTGGGTTGCTTGATGTCTTCACCTCCACTGCCTCCTACCAGGGGTTCCAGGACTTGTAAGTCTGGAGTTGTTTGCTCTGTGTAGACTTAATTATTTTCCAAGGCAGCTGTGTCTTAGCAGCAGCATAACAGAGAGGGTCGAGGTGCAAAGGGACCAGACTAGAATCCAGGCATCCCCAAATAATGCAGAGAACCAAGAGCACACCTCAGCTCCCATGGCTGACACACCCAGACCACGTAAACAGATCCCACCCCTGCTCCCAGCTGGGACACCACAGCAGGCACAGACCAACCTGTGCAATGAGGATGTGTTACATTCCACGCTGCATCACACGGAGGGTGATCCAGCCACTGTGTGACTGCTGAGCTAAGGGGCTGCACTCAGAATGGGAGAAGTATTGTTCATTAGGCCTCAGGGCAATTAAGCTTAGAATCTGAAAGATCTGTCCTCCTTTTCCTCTTGATTCTGGTTCTTCTCAATCAATTTTTCCCTCCGTGTTCATGGTCATGTTGGACAAATCCTTTTTCCTTCCCCATCACTGCAGATGAGCAGTGTGTGCCTGGGTTTGGGGTTTGGCTGATGGCTGAGTGTTAGCAGCCTGCAGGAAGAGCATGTGAAGGTTCTCAGAGCAGTTCCTGCAGGAAGACCATCAATTAATTAGCAGCCTCAGCAGGCAGGTACTGAAGGAAGTTGGATGTTGTCTTCTGAAGCAGGGCTGGAGAACATTACAATGACAAATTTGGGAGCCAATGCAGCTGCTTTGCTGTGTGAGATGTTTCAGCTCCTGGGTGGTGAAAGGCTGCCCAAAATTGAACTTCACTTGGAGTCTAAACTAATTCAGGATCCTGAAGATCGTTGTTCTTACTTGACATCAGATATCTGATTTCAGAGGAGGAGAAAGAGCAATTTTCAGAACAGGTTGAAATTCCAACTTCTCTGCAGGATGTGCTAGTTAGCCAGGAACACTGTGACAACAACTCATCCTCCTTACAGTGAGCTACACAGCCAGAAAAACCAAACCAAGTGAGAACAAGGCTAGCCTGGTCCCCTGCATTTTTCTTCCAGACTCAGGGCCTTGTCTTACTGCCTTTTAGCTACCTGGTGATGCCATACATGCGGACAGATTTACAAAAGATCATGGGACATGAATTCAGTGATGAAAAGATCCAGTACCTGGTCTACCAAATGCTGAAAGGGCTGAAGGTAGGTGGGTCTGGAGGAGTTTAGTGACTCCCTGTGTCTCCTCTGTGTGTCACCTCTGGGTTGACCCTAACTAAACTCCCCTCCAATACTGTACAGGAGGATGTGGGGAGTTTATGGCATCCCCTCAGAACAGGTATTGGCTGTTGAACCATTCCTGGTCCAGCACACATCCATAAAATGAGTGTTTGCTTACACCAGTCAGTTGGGTATCACAGTAACCAGCAGCCACAGGCCTTGGGATGGTTTTTCCATGGCAGCACTTGCAAAAAACTTTGCCTTGCCCAAACCCTCAGCAGAACTCTGCACAGAGAAAGAGAGACTGGCAGCAGCAGGAGCTCCTCTGAACCTGTCACACAGGCTCTCAGGGGAGAGGACAGAGGGAATGATTTTCTATTCAGCAGCATAAGGAAGAAATATGTTTATGTAACTGGATTTGAGGAAGCTGAAAGCAATCCCTGCAAACTCTGGGATGTAGAGACAGAGCTTTCCAGCTGTCCTCTCACATCCTTCACCTGGAGTCACAGCAGTGGCTTACAGGCATCAATGGGTTCACCTCAATCACACCTCTCCCCAGGTCACTGCTACCTCGAGTTTAAATAAAGGGCAGAAGAACACACAGAAGGTTTGACTGGTATGCTAAAAACCCTGAAGTCAGTTTTGCAATTTTATGTTTTCGGGCTGAGGTTATTTTTTTGAACACCCAAAACAACCATGTTCTCATGTCATCTGCTGTAACCTTGATGACTTTGATAGTTTGAAGCTGTTGTACGTACTCTGAGGAGCTTCATCCCTCCTCTTCTGCTCTATGCATCTTCTTTAGACTGGCAATAGCACTCTAAATACTGTCAGTAATTTGAGGCAGAAATTTCTTTTCAAACTGCTGCCCTAGGGACCAGGGACCTGTAGAAGGCTGCAGAGGTTTGTTCTCAGCAAGTTCTTGTTTGTAGCTCTCGTTTCTCTGCTGGATAACAGAGAATTTTGTCTGCTGGTGATCACATTGTGGCTCCTCTTTTTATTGCAGTATATTCATTCAGCTGGCATCGTCCACAGGGTAAGTTTATGTGTGCTCTTATTCTGATTTTTGTCTGAGAAACACAGCACAGTCATAAAGTTAATAAATTCCTAACCATCATTTCACTAATAGCATTGTCTGCTCTAATTTTCCATCCTGTCTGGTCTCTTTTCCCTCCTACACCCCATATATGTTTGGATTTACTAATTCCTGCAGCATTTTGAGAAAATGATGTATTTTCTGATGAGCTGAGAAGCATTTTATGATGCCTTTTAAATTAAAAATGTTTCAGAAAAGAATAAAATAGTAATGTAATGCTGTACAATATAGCAGGCATGGTGTTTATTCAGTCATTTGCTGAATTGATACTGAAGCTGGGGTGTTATGGGACCCCATCAAAGGCAAGCAGAGGTTCAACTGAGAGTTGTGTTGATGTATTGCAGCGTGAAACATCCAATTTTTCTGCTCCTGTCTGTTGTAGGACCTGAAGCCAAGTAACCTGGCTGTGAATGAAGACTGCCAGCTGAAGGTAGGTGGCAAAGCAGCATTTGCAGCACATCAGCTCGTGGGAGAACTGCTCTGCCAGCAGGAAATTGGCACTGTCATGTTTCCTCTTTCCTCCCGAGCCTCCATTCCAGGCGTTGTGTTCCTTGGGCTGCAGCAGTGGGAAATACTCCCCTGCTGATGTCACTTGCTGAATCAGGACACAAGACCTCAAATGAGCCTTCTGTCACTGTAATCCTCGTGGATGGCAGTGTGTAATGACTTCCTAGAGAAATTCAGCAGTGCTGAGCAATACTTGCAGAGGTGAATGATCCCTGAAGGGTAACTGCATTCAGCTGCAGTTGCCCTTTGGTTCTCATGGACCTTGTGGTTGTTTTTCCAGACAAAGTAATTTTCAGGGCTGCTCTGAAGGGTTTGCTTGCTGCTGGCTGGTGTGGTGCTCTATGTATATAATGTATATTTCAGGGAGTGGCTCTGCTGCCCATAAAGGTTGGGTCAAGCATCTCCAGCATTGAGGGAGAGGCCATGCTGTGTCACCTGCAAGGTGTTCTTATAGGAAAGGGTGAGTTGTGGTGACCTGGGAGCACGCCTTCACCACCAGGTCACAGACCAACTCCAATAAAGCACATTGACTCAAAACTTAAGCTTCAAGAAAGGCAGTGACCTTCCAGAGAGCACAAAGCACTGATCCTTTCAGCAGGGTCCTCTCATGACAACAGGGTTTGCAGCTGGCTTGCAATTTACAGTGGAATTAAGCCATGTTAATTCTTTGAACCATCCCATGGGTGTCTGTGGTGTAGTTGGAGCTTTGTTATTATCTGATTGCAGCTACTCCATTTTCTCTTAGAAGTAGAGTCTCACTTGCCCATAGGATTTCTCTTTTCTCTCCTGCCCTCCCTTCTTTTTATTTTTCCTTTGGCACTGCAGATCTTGGATTTTGGCTTGGCCAGACAGGCTGATGCTGAGATGACTGGCTACGTGGTCACACGGTGGTACAGAGCCCCAGAAGTCATCCTGAACTGGATGCATTACAACCAGACAGGTGAGCAGCCCTGCCCCAGCATGGGACTCCCTGGTGATGAGCTGGGGGATCCTGCTGGCTCAAATCTCACTGAATTTCCAGGTTTTTTTCCTCTTTTTCATCAGTGTTCCCTGGAGCAAAGCAGGTCCCAGAGGTGTTGCACAACTCCCAGAGCTGCTGCTTGCAGGAAATTATGAAAGCAGAGATTTTAGCAGCATAGAAAGAACAGAGGAGGGTGGGAGTGAAATTTAAATCAGTGTTTGCTGCAAGCAACAGCAAAAGTGACAGCCCCAGCAACCACTGCTGCCTTTTTAATTTTTTTTTTCCTTCCTTTCCGCCTCCCCCCCCACCCCTTTTTCTCTCGGAACAGTGGATATCTGGTCTATTGGCTGTATCATGGCAGAAATGCTGACTGGGAAAACACTCTTTAAAGGAAAAGACTGTATCCTTTCAAGCTAAACCTTTTGCCTCAGCAGAGTAATAATTCTTAGTGTGTGGGGGAGGGTTTTTATAGAGAAAACAGGTGTCAGACTGGTTTATCAGGAGGTAATCACAAGGACCAGTGTTTTTGGGGAGGAAAATAGAAGGGGACCTCAGAAATACACCTCTGTGGTGGGGTGGTTCTTCATCAGCTGTTCAACCTTGTGTGGCCACAGCTCCATTCCCAAAGCTTTGCACATCCTTCCAAGCCCATGGATGTGTGTCCTGGCATAGCTGTGCCAGAAAAATGACCTGCTGATGGAAATGCCATTCCAGGAAGAAAGGCTTGGAGCTCTTTTTGCCAGTCCAATGAATCTCTACTTGTGTGACTCTGGTGGGTTTGTATCAGGAGCTAATCGTACTCTCGCAGGCTGAGCTGGGGTGGGGTTTTGCTCCTCAAAGAGTGATCTTTAACACAGCTTGCCAGACCTGGATCAACTGACCCAGATCCTGAAAGTAACAGGGCATCCAGGAGAGGACTTCTTGGAGAAGCTGGAGGACAAAGCAGTAAGGAAACTCCTGTGGATTTGGGTCCTGCTGGCAGAGGTGTCAGGGGAAGAGGTTGACTTGTGTTTGGGATGGGAGAGGTGCTGCCTCTGCAGCAGCAGAAAAATGCAGCAGTAGCCTTTTCCCCAGGCAAGGAAGGCATTTCTCTGTGCTGGTGGCACAGCTGATGGACCTGGTGCTGCATTGGGAATGGCTGTGTTTGGCAGGGACTCCCACGTGAGGTGCCTGATGCCCCAGCAAACCACCAATCTTCTCTGTTCTCCTGCTTGGCTCTTAAAACAGAAGTATTTCTGTCTTAACTGATAAAAAGTTCCTTGTAAACTGTTTGCTGAAATGGGACATCTGGAATGCTTTGCTCTTCTCTTCATTTGCTGAGACTGAGAGCTGTATTTCACCTGTCCACGTGCAGTAACTGCTTTCCTTGCTCCTTCAGGCGAAGAGTTATATCAAGTCCCTTCCTAAAATCCCAAAGAAGGATTTGTCTGTGCTTTTCCCTAAAGCAAATCCTCAGGGTAAGTAATCTTCAGAATTTCTCATGAGTTTTCACAGCTGGAAAGGAGGCAAGCTGACTGCCACAGCCCCAACTTTATTTCTCCTCCTCAAAATTTCTTGCTACGTTTTCCCTTGCAGTTTGTGCCTCTGCCTTTCCTCAGGGAAAATATGTATCAGTTAAAAGCAGAATTATCTTTTATTGGCATTACAATGGCAATGTTATGCTGTTCTTGGCCATTCACTACTTTTTTCTAAAAATTATTTTTAAGTACAGTGTAGAACCTGTTTGTTGAATACCTGGATCTAGCAATATTTAACAGACAGCTGATGTTGAATTTTCAGGGTAAGAATTAATCTTGTAGAAAGTGCTCTCTTCCCAGGTAGGTTAGAGGTGAGAGCAAGCAAAACTCTTCTAAAAACTGAATGGAAGAAAGTCTTAAAATGTTAAAACCAATTGGGAATGGGGCTGACAGACTAGTCAGCATCTGAGTTTCCTGCCCTCCTCTTTATCAGGGATGTATAGGTTTCTATACAGATTACTCATAAGACTCCTTTGAGATGCAGGGCTCTGAATGAAAGCAAGTGATTAAAACTGAAAAATATCTTGAGGTTACTGGCTTACTCCTCATGTTCCTGCAGCCCAATCTGTGCAGCAAGGCTTATTCAGGTCTAATTTGTTATTTCTGCACAATTTAACTTCTGTTAGTAAGAGCTCCCTGAGGCTGTTGTTGGGCAGACTTTGCATCTCCACTGATGGGAGCTCCTTGTTGCCTTGGCCAGGTTGAGGATTCTCTTCACTGTTCAGGTCTGGAGATAAACACTGGAAATACCAGTGCCACACTTGAAGGGTTCATGCACAGGGTGCCTGTGCTCCCCTGCACTTTGTCTAGCCCTGTTCCCTTCCTCCACAGCTGTGGACCTGCTTGACAAGATGCTGCAGCTGGATGTGGAAAAGCGCCTTACAGCAACAGAGGCCTTGGCTCACCCCTACTTCGACCAGTTCCGAGACATCGAGGAGGAGACAGAGGCACAACACTCCTATGATGATTCTCTGGAACATGAAAAGCTTTCCATAGAGGAGTGGAAAAGTAAGTTGATTTTCTTTGAGGTTCCTCTCTAGCATGGGACTTTCCTACCCCCCTTTCTTTCCTGTACAGATGCTGAGTAAAGCTATGATTGCCTGCTGATGCCTCAGTGATAGCGCACAGAACTCTTGCTTTTATCCATTCAGCAAAGATCCCTCCAGCTCTTCAGGCAGACTTTTTTTGTCTCTCTCCTTTGTCTCTTTCAGCTGCCACTGAACGCCTTTTTCTGCACATCCAACACTCCAACTTTTGTGTCCTCTAAAATCACACATTAATGGTTATTTTGTTCTGTTTTTCAAGAGCACATTTACAAGGAGATCCTGACCTTCAGTCCCATTGCACGGAAGGATTCAAAGAAGAGAAGTGGGATGTCATTATAGCGATGGGTGCAGCTGTGGCTGGGACTCAGTTCTCCCTGGTGACATCAGATTCATTCCACACTGCATTGCTGGTGGCCAACTTTTGGCCTGTGGGACCTCTCTCTATGTGCCAACACAAGGATGACACCATGCTGTGGGCATTGGACTTTGTTCTTCTAAAGGGGAAGCACCCCAGACAGTTTTTGACATAAAAGACAAATATATTCTTGTTGAAACTTTAAGTGAGAGAATTTTACCTATTGTTTCCTTTTTATTTTTTTCCCTGTATTTGTCTGCTTGAGAGAGGAGGGGTTTCATTCTTTCTCAATAGTCTTTTCAAGCACAGAGTTTAGTACATTAATTATGGATGAGGTAAAGAAAAAGGTAAAATTGACTAGGAAGTGAGTCCTAAGCCAAAAGATCAGAAACACTGAATTTCAGCATAACAAGACCTTAACCAATCTCACTCTGGCTGTGTCCTGCTTCCCTGAGCAGCCACAGAGCACCCAGCAGAGCAAGGCTGCTGGGACAGTGTCAGCTCCAGGGCACCAAGGGATCAGCCTGTGTTCAGAGCAGCTACAAACTCATCCTCTCATCCTATACACACGATTCTGCTCAGCTGCTTCCCCTCCTAAGAGCCACTGCCTTTTTTTTTTATTTTTCCCCTGCTTATTTAATTCCCTGGGATTCAATCGGTACTGTCTCCTCCTCACTGCAGACAGCAAACACAGTCTGGGAGTTCGATGCCACTTCCCACAGTGACAGACTGGGAGTCCCAAGCAGCTGCACAAGTGGCTTTGAATATGGATCTGCAGGACATTTTCCAGCCTGTGCTGAAACTGGAGTATCTGCAGATCCATGGTTTATCAATACAGTCACTTGATAGTGCAGGCACAGCTGCTCGTTGTGGTAACACCTTTGGACTGCAACACCTTCTTCCCCAGGGTGATCAGGCAAGCTCAGCCAATCATTCCAAAGTCCATCCCAAGGGATATGTGCCAAGAGCCAAGGGACTGCCCTGTATCAGAGCTCAGAGCACAGAGCACAGAGTCCCCAGGACTAGAGAAAAGTATTTGACCTCAGTAATACATACAGAATTCTCAACACCCCCCCCTCTTCTATAGCTGCTGACTTATTTTGGTTTGGTTTAGCCAGGTTGGTTGTTTTCAGCACTCTCTAATTTTCTTCTTAAGTAATGTTCAATTTTGCTGTACAGACCACAAGTAAGGAAAAACTGCAACATTTCCAGAATTTTCTGATCTCTCTTCTCCACTGGGAACTGGACAGTGATGTCATGTTGCTTGGCTGCCTCCCTGTTGCAGCTCATGGCATGCAGCACTGGGGATAACCCTGCAGTGACTGCAGCTTTTTGATAGGATGGTGTTGATATTTGCCTGCTACAGCTGCACAGATGGTCCATGATGATAAGATGAGGTTTCTCTTGGCTCATATCTGTCTGGATCATGTACAAGGCCTTTGCTCCACTCCTCTCTTAGGTAGGGACAGTGAGCACAGAACTGTTGTGATGTGTCCTCAATTCCCTGGAAATTCAATGTTTTCTTATGCAGAAACTCACCTCTAAAGTCAAAGTCATCTGTTAAGGCCAGATTCAGACAAAACTCATGAACCACTAAACGGGAATGCAGGGTATTTCTTAATCATCTTGCCCTCCTTCAAAAGGGGATAGGTAGACCTGAAGAGCCTTCTGTCTCAGTAATGATGGCTGAGGGAGAAAATATCTTCACGATAAAGGAATGTACTGAGCAGTCTGCTGGTAGTTGGAAAGGGACTTGGATAGTTGTAAAGAATAATTTTAAATGCCCTTTGGGAATTGTCTGTCTGAGCAGAGGACAAGCATGAAGAGGCACTGGGGACATGTGATACAAATAGGTGTGAGAAGAATTCTGCAAACATCAGCTTCATTTGTTTTAGGGATAGCACATAAAGGCTCTTCAGCATCAGTCCTTCTGCTGAATACACACCCAGTTTCAGGGACTGGGTTTCTGGGTTTCTTAGTAGGTTTATACTTACCCTGAATGCTCTGAAACTGCAAGAGCAATCCCAACAGCTGCTATGTGGGCTCCATGATCTGGTTTCATTCATTCACCCACCAACCCCATACAGTGACAGAACACTGTGCAACAGGATTACCCAATACCCCAACAAATGTGGGGAGCAGGTGCTCTGCAAGCCCAGAACCCTGGAGGTGTATGTATATTTGGTTTTTTGTGGTATGTATAATCCAAGAACTCAAAATAGACAGTAGAAAATGTAGCAGGTTGGTAGTGGAAAGAGTATCTGTAGAGACCAACCATCCCAGTGCTGCTGTGGCATCTGAGGACGTGTTTCAATGAACAGCAATGAGCTAGGAGAAGGGAGAGGTGAGGGGAAATCCTGAAATCCTATTGACATTTCCTGAAAGGAGCTTGAAAAACACCTGCTTGACAGAGCCAGTGACTCAGGCCAAGGCTGGAATCCTTCAAAATCAGCACCAGAACCGAGAGGGGGTGCGTGACCCTGACAGACACTGTGAGTCAAAGCAGAAATTACCTCATGCAGAGGTGCAGGCAGTGCCTGGTGGATGACTCACACTAACACATAATCCATGGACATTCCTTTCATTACAAGTATAGTTTACATACTTAAAAACACAAAACCAAGTGATAAAAATCCCTCAGCCATTAAGTGGTCCAAAATTCCATAAATCAAGCCAGCCAAAAATATGTTTGCTGTTTGTATTAAGTTTCTATGATATAAATTTACACAGATATATGGATGGAATTTTTGTGCCTGTCTCAGATAACTTACAGATGTCTAACTTGGAATACTATTTACTTGCTATTCTTACATTCATTTCTGACTTACAAGCATATTTTTTTAATTTGGAAAATAAAGCCTTCAGAAACAATCTTTCTCTGTAAGTTTATTTTGACAGTTAATTGGGTCTGTGAAGTTGCAGCTTTATGGAGCCTGTTTGTTAGGTACTTGCATATATAAGTGGGAAAGTAAAAGCAGATGAAGGAATAATTATTTTATTTTATTAAGAGATGCCACAAAATTAGAGGATTTTTTAAGAGAGATAATAGTAGCTGTGTTTTGGATACCACCTAGAAACCTTTCAGTGCACAATTTTGAAAATTTCCACAGCCTCTTAGAAAACTACTTATTTTATCCTGTAAGGAAAAAGATTATCTGTTTTTATATTTAACATTTTCACATTCTAGATAGCAGACTAAACAAATAATGTTCAAGTATGTGACAATGGGAAAGAAGAAAAACATAGAAAATTATAAACACGTTTGAGAATTCCAGTGAGATTCTGTACAAAGGATGGTAGTACCTTTTCATACTCCCATGTCTTGCTGTTGCCTGAGCAACCAGGGAAAGCGTTCCTAATCCTCTGCATTTTTCCTGTATC
Source organism: Hypocryptadius cinnamomeus (assembly GCA_013400635.1). Taxonomy (NCBI): domain Eukaryota; kingdom Metazoa; phylum Chordata; class Aves; order Passeriformes; family Zosteropidae; genus Hypocryptadius; species Hypocryptadius cinnamomeus. The sequence continues at coordinate 80,219 of VYZP01049229.1, read as the reverse complement.
ATGGGTCAGCAGAGTGTTGGCTGGAAACGTGATTATGGCTGTTTTTCTTTTCACAGCTGAGAGAAACAAGACATGAAAGATTGAATGAACACCAGAACAGCCACTACTAATTTGCTTTCCCCCCAAAAGGATGGACGCTTGCTGCACTAATTGTACTTATCGTGGAATCATTCAGGTTGGAAAGGGTCATTAAGATCATCGAGTCCAAATCTACATTGAAAATGTCACAGTTTCCAGGTGAATGTGGTTTAGGGGATGCTTTGCCTGATTTCTCTCTACAAGGCCATTTTCTGAGCACATGAGCTTACACAGCTTTTAATGTGATGTTCAGCTGGTGCTGGCTCACAGCTGATTCAGCCAGCTCTCCTTTTTTGTTGGAATGCACTCCATTAAATAATACTGAAGGGTTAGTATATTTGCAACGCTCATTGATTTGCTGTTACATGAAAGTGAGTTAACTTCTGTCAGCCAGGTTTGGCTAGAAAAATAAAAATTCTCCTGCCATAAACCATAATTTCAGATCCGTCTTCAGAACACTTCAACCCCCCCAAAAAATGTTTTAAAATTAGAGGAAGCAGGATTAAAAAAATATGGACCACTGATGAGGTAGTGCTGGGTGCTTGTGTAACCTCTCTGATGTTAGTGAGGCTGAAGAGGGTTATAAATAGATATATAAAATTCCAGTGAAAATACATGGCAACTGAGGCTCATCACTTTTGAGATATCAGGTTTTAACCTTTAGTGCACAAGGCACCTGTTTAGGAATTGGTCTGATTTTGGTAATTCCGAAGAAAACAGCAGCAAAACAAACAGCCAAAGAGAGATACAAACATAAGTCAATTTTGAGACTTAACAAATGAACAAAGAAAAAGGTCAGCTCTCAATTCTAAACAATACTTCTCTTCCCTTTTTAAGTATGTCTTATATGCTTGAATAAACATGGAGAAAATTGTAATATGAATGAAGGTGCCCAACTCTGTTTGAGGTGTCTTGGCTGCTGCTTTCATTTGAAGCAACTAATTTTGCACTTGCACCCTTTAAAAACTGGGACAGCAAAGAAATTGAATTAAGCTGTGCCTCTGGGATTTGAGAGAAGTTCAGAACGTTTTTTCAAATAACACGTTAGTTCCACAGCTTTGATATAAAACAAAATGATGAATAACTTGTTTTGATGCTGTAACACATGGCCCTCAGTCATCAGAGATGTCTGGACATCTCTGTGCACAAGTCATCCCACTGTTCTTAATAGGGAACCTAATATGATTACAATAAGCTAATTCCCATGCAAATTTAAGAGTATAAAGTTTCAAAACTGAGGTAAAAAAGGTTTGTAAAAGTTGGTCATATTAAAAAAGTTAAAAAAAAAAATTCAAGTAAAACCCAGTTAAAATTCCCACATAAAGAAGGAAAATCACAGAATGGCCTGGGCTGGAAGGGACTGGAGATCAGTTTTCAGTCCCCTGCTGTGGGACACCTTTCACTAGAGCAGGTTACTCAGAGCTCCATCCAACCTAGCCTTGAACAATTCCAGGAACGTGGCAGCCACAGCTTCCTCGGACAACCTGTTCCAGTGCCTCACCAGCATCACAGAGAAGAATTTTTTTCCTATTACTCAATCTAAACCTCCTCTCTTTTAGTTTGAAACCATTCCCCCTTGCCCTGTCCCTACATGCTCTTGGAAAAGTCTCTCCTCATCCTTACTGTAGGCTCCTTTCAGGTACTGAAGGGCTGCAATTAGGTCACCCCAAAGATTGTCTTTTCCAGGCTGAACAAACCCAGCTCTCTCAGCCTTTGAAGTCACACATCAATTATTGAAATTATTTTATTTACTGTTTAACCAGGAAGCAAATGCAGCTATAGGTCGTTATAGGGTTTGTTTTATCCTTCATGGCTAGGACCATACTGTTACACAGCTGTTCTTTTGAGGGCGAGATCCTTTGTAAATCAGTGGGCGTATTGGGAGTTTATTTCTAAATCCTTGATATGTTATTTTTCATGCAAGACAAGAATAGTTTATTATTTATTTTTAAGTTTTGGTATGTAAATAGTAGACCTGTAAAAAAGTATACACCATATATACACAGTATATACTTCAAAGGTGGTAAGTAAAGACTGTTCAGCAGTAAGTAACATCTTTCTCTTTGCTTTTAAAGCTGCAACAAGCTCTGGTCCAACCTGAGTACTTTGCAAAACAGACTGTCACAGACTAGATGCTCTCAGATTCCATGGTTAACATACGTTAAGAGACAAAAGATCTCCAGTTGGACTGTAAATGAGGGAAAACAACATTCTTTGCTTCCTTCTAAAACGGTTAATTCTATAAATTCAGATGGTGATATTATGCAATACTCTGCGCAGAGTGGGAGGTGGAACACACATATGCTCAAGTATGTGGCATGCGCTATAAAAAGTAAGTGTGGGAGCCTTTGCAATTCCTATCTCAATTCTTATCTCAGTTGCTAACTTAACTTCTTCCTTGTTCAAGCCCCTCAGTCCCTCTCTCGCTTGTCCCTCCAGTCTGTCACACCTCTGCATGTGAAGAGGCCATCTGGACCTGAAATATTGGTCTACAAAATAAATACAGGCTCTTGCTATTTACTTTGTTTGATGTTGCTTGTTTAGACTAACTGTGGCAGGCAAAGGTTCTCTGGGAGTGTAGCCGGGTTGGACTCTGGCACCTGACCATGCTTCAGGGTGTTTCCTGGGACCCCACGCGTCCTGCGAAAAAAGTGGGCTGCAAAATGAAGACACCGCAAACGAGCCAGGGACAAAAACCCCACCTCATTTCCCATGGCCAGACGGCTCCCGGCTGTGAGGTACCGGCCTGGGATGGGCCCGCACGGCTGTACCCGCGCTCCCAAACCCCAACCCCGCGGTGATGTGGGGGGCAGGCGAGGCGCAGGGACAGCCCGCTCCGGCCTCCGCGAGGCCGCGGCTCCCCGGTGCTGCCTCGTCAGCCACGGAGGGGGACACGGGCAGCAGCGACCCCCGCCTAAGCCATGAGGGCAGCGCGGAGGGACCCCCCGCCCTCCCGTCACCACCAGCCCCCGGGGGCCTCCCGCTCGGCGCGGCCCGGGTGTGGGAAGGCACCGGGGAGGGGCGGGCGGTGCCTGCCCGCGGGGGGAGCGGAGCGCGGAGCCCCCTCCCCCGCCTGGCCGCTGGCTGCCGCCTCTCCCCGCCGCTCGGCCGGCCCGCGCCGCCACCGCCGCCTCCATCTTGAGCGTGTGTCCCCTGCTCCCCCCCCCTCCGCCTCCACAGCACCGAGA
>VYZP01049229.1:31547-76929 GCA_013400635.1 Hypocryptadius cinnamomeus | reverse complement strand
AGCCGGAGCGGACGGAGCCGACATCTTGTGCCCTCCCCTCCCGCCGCCGGCTGGGTGAGCCCGTCCGCCCCAGGGGGGAGGGGAGGGGGAGGCGGAGAGAATTAAAAAAAAAAAAAAAAAAAAAGGAAAAGAAAAACAAAAACAAAAATTCTCCCCCCAAAAGGAGGCGGCGGCAACGGTGGAGAAGCCGCGGCAGCGGCGCGCTGAGCCGGCCAGGTAAAGCTCTGCGCGGGAGGCCGCGACACCCTTCCTTCAGGGGTCTCTCCTCCCTCACACACCCCCGCGCCGGGGTCGCGGGAAGGTGACCGGGAGGGCGGGAAGGAGCTGGGGGAGGCCGGTGCGCTGCAGCCTGCGGGCCTCTCCCGCGTCTCTGCTCCGTCTCCGTGTGGCGAGAGCAGCCCGCGATGCCTCGCTGAGGAGGGGGCAGTGGCGGAGAGCGCCCGGGGACGGGGAACGGGCAGCGCCCTGTCAACCGAGCCCCCCCATTGCCGCCATCTTGGCCCCCCCTTCTTCGCGGCGCGGCGGGGGCGCCGCCCACCTTCTCCCACGCGATTGGCCCAGGCGGGGCCGAGCGCACCCGCCGTTAGCCCCGCAGAGCCTGGCGTTGCTATTGGCGATGGCGCTGTGATGGACGGCGGCGGCAGCCAATGGCCGTGCGGTCCTGCTGCGCTCGCGCTGCGCGCCCCCGCCCCTTCGCTGTCTCTGGAGGCTGTGGCAGCTCCGTGGGGAGCGGTGGCCGCGCTCTGGGTCGAGGCCGCGGTTCGGTCCCGCCGCGGTTCATCGCCTTCTCTCCCCCCGGGACGGCTTCATTTCTGTCCGAGTCCCTGCTGTGCCTTGGCTCGGATGGCTGGCTGCTACTGGAGTTCCCTGCGGGATAGCTCCTGAGAGGAGCTCCCGCCTGTGCCTGACAGCTGAGGGCATGTCGGCGTTCCCTGAGTTGCTGCTGAGATCTGACACCGCTCATGGCGCACCCCATCTGTTGCTGAGCCCTGAGTTTATACCTGAAACTTCATGCACAGCTCATCTCGCACCCTCCCCATTTCAGAGGGAGGGTGGCCCGTGCATCTCCCATGCTTGACTTGGTTCCAGCAGTATCAGGGCATTGATAAAAATCGAGATCTCTGCTTGTGCCAAGACAAGCAGCTCTGTGACATCTCTTGGGCACCGACACATTTCGTTGTAGGCATCAATGTGGGTGTGAGGAGCATAAACCCTTGGCAGGTGTGTGAGGGGACCATGGGCAAGCACAGGTGTGCAGAGGGAATTCAAAACATTCCTAGGTTGCTGCTTAGAAGTTTCTGTTGTTGTAGACAACAGCAAGGTCACAGTGCTCAGCTCAGTTGTCTGAGTTGATTTCTTAGCTGCTTTCAAGGTATTTTGGAGGTGTCTCTCCTGATATCCAGGTGTATGTCTCATTTCAGGCACTCAGCTCTCGCTGGCAGCAATTTCTATGCCATTTTAGGTGCTTATTCATAGTGCTAGGTAATTGTGTGTTTTACAAACGGGTTGTTTTATGGCAGTTGGTTGCTGTGGTGCAATGCCCACTTTGGGGTAATTTGTCTAGAAATACACTGATTGTTCCACTAAAGGAACTCTGCATGCTTGTTTTTCCCATTAACAGATAAAACAACCCTTCCTTCAGGTGCTTGTTTCACTGAAATTTCCTTGTCCCTCAGCATTCCAAGCAATTGGCTGTTACATCATTTTTCCTGAACACAATATTAATGATGTGTGTGGGCAGCTCATAATAATTACTTTATCCTCCATATATCTTTTTGCCTCCAATATCCTCTTTGCTTGTACCAGCCTGAATTGTAACAGAGCTGTTTGTCAGCAGGATTTTCTTTTGGGTTTTTTTGGGGGTTTTTTTAGTTATTATTTTTATTTGATTATCAAGTTGCCTTTATAACCTCTTTTTAAAAATCTTTTCTCCTGCTGCTTGAAGCCATTGGAGTTCAGTTAGGACAAGTGCAGTTGGGTGTCTGCAGTGTGTGGATCAAGTGACTGATTAAAGTTTTAAGGCAAAGCTACCACCAAAATTTGTGGTACCTACATTTGCAGGTAGAAATTATCATCTTTTATTTTAGATGTGAAGTAAAATTGCATTTACAGGCTCCATCATTATGGGTGTGCTTACTGAAACTGGCACCTGCAGCTTATTTCTGTGGATGCAGGGAAGAGTTTGGAAATCTTTCCCAGAGCTTGTTTATTTCTTAAGGCACAGGTGGTATCATGGCTTAATCTCATGGTTCACAGAACCAGTACTTGAAAAAGTGTTGCTCCTGGAATTTGCTCCTTCTTTCTGGAATAAGCTTGGACTTCTTGTAGGTTCTGGTCCTGTGAGATGCTGCTTGCTGTGGCACACAGTTGAGAGTTTCTGGAACTATGTCCTTCATGGAGCACAAATACATAATTGGCTGAGTACAAATTGTGGGTTTGTGGTGTGTTTCCTTGTCTGTGGGTCCCACAGAGAGGAACTGGATGTGTGGATTGCTTTAAATAAGGGTGAGGTGCTGCTTCAGGCTTCTGCATAGCAACAGATAAGCTCTGGGCTGGCTTATCTTCTCACAGAGAATTTACATTTGCTTTTCTTTGTCTCCTTTCCGACTTCTTTCAGCCTCATCTTGTTTATCCCCATAAGTCATGTTCCCATCCTTGACTCTGCCCTTCTCTCTTGCATTACTCATTTGGCTTCCCCTCTGCTTTCCCTCTTTGCCAGATCTCTCCTTCGCCCTCCAAACACCGAGCTGCTGCCACCATGTCTGAATCCTCCCCCAGACCATCTCCCCAGGCTTCTCTTCTGCTCCCCTCTCACAGGCACCTCCTTAATGTCAGCAGCCGACTCTCAGCTAATTATCTGGCTTGCTGATTAGCAATTTGCACGGGCAGAGCTGGCTGGGGCTTTTTGTTAAGGCTCTGAGCAAAAGCCATTTCACAGCTCCTGGTGCTGGGAGCTGTCTTGCTGCTTTCCTGCTTGCCCTGTGGACTCTCCAGGTGGCTCAGGTGGATGAATGGGAATTGTGGCTCCAGAGGGGCTAACGCCAGAGCTCGTAAGTCCATTGGATTCCATGCTGCTTGTTGCCTTTTTATCCCTCTTTGCTTCCTTGTGGAAGAGCAGAAGGGATGCACTTCTCATCTCTGCTATGTTGCTCAATTCATGCTCTAGTTCTGTTTGTAACCCTTGAGAGAAAGAAAAACAAAACTGGAGGATGATTTTTTCATTTTGGGACTTTTTTGCATCTGCAGTGTCAGAATGGAAGGATAGGTGGTGGCAGCCCTGAGCTGAGAAACCTGGAGGAGCTCCCTCCTGGACTGAAGGAAAACCATTCGTTTTCTCATCTGGAGCTGACAAAAAAAAAAATTAAATTGGAGACTGCATTCATAAGACCTGAATGGTGCATTCCTTTCCACCTGGAAAACATCCAGCACATTTGGGGATATAAATGAAAAGTCACAGGCAAAAGAGCAAAGGAGAACTTGTTGGTTTGTGTGAGCTTAATATGTGAATGGTGCAAGAAGATGTGCACAATGTTGTTTGAATTTCAGGCAGTCTGAGTGGTTTGCTGATCTGGGTGCACAGCAGACTGTTTGTATATTGTGCTGTCAAATTATTTTGAATTTTTCTCACTGGTGGTGTGGTGGAATATACATCTGAGGTGGAAATAGAGGAAGTTAGAGGGTGCTGTGCATTGCTCTGATACACATTGCAAGAAATGGCTGATATATCAAATACGTGCCTGTATCTAAGGTGTAAAAACTCAGTGAGCCCGAAATTGCTGGAGTCTCTGGTAGAAATTCTGTCTATTGCAGCATTGAGTGAGTTTTTCAGTCTGCGCTGCTTCTCGCTTGTCTCCTTGTCTTACCCTGTCCTCTGTCCTGTTGTGTCCCAGGGTCTCTGGACCACAGGGATGAGGAAGCCTCGGAGGAGGTGCCGGCAGCACTTGGAGGGGAGGCGTTCTCCCTCGCCCTACAGCCTCAAGTGCTCGCCCAGCCGCGAGACGCTGACCTACGCGCAGGCACAGCGCATCGTGGAGGTGGACATCGACGGGCGGCTCCACCGCATCAGCATCTACGACCCCCTGAAGCTCATCACCGAGGACGAGCTGACAGCCCAGGACATCACCGAGTGCAACAGCAACAAGGAGAACAGCGAGCAGCCCCTCTTCACTTCCAAATCTAAGAAAACGCCTTCCAAAGGCAAGAAGAAGGAGTCCTGCTCCAAACATGCGCCAGGGATATCTTTGCGCTTGCCCCAGCCCAAGTTCCGTGTGGTGGACTCCTTCAGCCAGCCAGATGCCCCTCCCCTCCCTGCTGCCTACTACCGGTACATTGAAAAGCCTCCCGAGGACCTCGACGTAGAGGTGGAGTATGACATGGATGAGGAGGATCTGGCATGGCTGGAGATGGTCAACGAGAAGAGAAGGGCTGATGGTTATGGGACAGTTTCTGCTGACACTTTTGAGCTGCTGGTGGATCGGTTGGAAAAGGAGTCGTACCTTGAGAGCCGGAACAACGGAGCTCAGCAGTCCCTCATCGATGAGGATGCCTTCTGCTGTGTCTGCATGGACGATGAGTGTCACAACAGCAATGTCATCCTGTTCTGTGACATTTGCAATCTGGCTGTGCACCAGGAGTGTTACGGCGTGCCCTACATCCCCGAGGGGCAGTGGCTTTGCCGCTGCTGCTTACAGTCCCCTTCCCGCCCTGTGGATTGTGTCCTTTGCCCAAACAAAGGGGGAGCCTTCAAGCAGACCAGTGATGGCCGCTGGGCTCATGTGGTTTGTGCCATCTGGATCCCAGAGGTCTGCTTTGCAAACACTGTGTTCCTGGAGCCCATCGAAGGGATCAATAACATCCCTCCAGCTCGGTGGAAGCTCACATGCTGTATCTGCAAGCAGAAGGGCATGGGAGCTGCTATCCAATGCCACAAGGTGAACTGTTACACTGCCTTCCACGTCACCTGTGCACAGAGAGCCGGTCTCTTCATGAAGATTGAGCCCATGAGGGAGACCAGCATCAACGGCACGACGTTCACCGTGCGCAAGACTGCCTACTGTGAGAGCCACTCCCCGCCTGGCACGGTGAGAAGAGGGTGCCCAGCTGCTGGTGGTGATTGGCAGGAGGTCACTGTGAAGGAGGAGGAAGAGGAGGAAGTCAATTCTGGCCCTCCCAAAGGGTCTGTGAAGAAAAACCAAGTGAAATTGAAGCAAAAGATCAAAAAGGAGCCTGGTGACGTGACCAAAGGGCGTTCATCCATGCCCGTGGTGACCGTTGCACAAATTCCCTCTTACAGGTGAGTGTTGCAGGTTTAGGGAAGGAGTTGGGCATCTGTAGCTGAACAGGGTGTGTTTTAAGGACTCAGTCCCTCTCATTGTTGACCTTGGAAACACTGAATCTTCACTCAAGGCTTTAGCAATAATTGTTTTCAGAGTGCTCTGCAGCATAGCTTGTGGCTGGGTTTCTTCTGAGTGTCACTGTGGTTCTCTGGCTTTGCTGAGCAGCCATCCCAAGCTGTTGTGTAATGCAGACTCTGTGGTGGTCCCTAATGGCAAACACCCATCTACCATAAAGGCATTTTTAAAATACTTGAGGCATTACAGGTTGGTACGCAGGTAGGGGTCATCCCACTATTAAAATTTTTGATATTTCCTTTCATAGTTTCTTAATTCCTCCTTTTACTACAGAGCATGGCTAACCTGACCGTGTTGCAAGCAGCTTTGACTTTGGCTGTATTTTTGTATTTTTCTTCCAGGTCTCCCTCATGCAGGACTAGGTAGTGCTGAATTTTTGTTTGGTGCCTTAGGAAGTGTGTTGATTTCCCAGGCTCCAGATTAATAACATCAAATTTAAATGGCCCCTGGAATGTTCTTGACATGGGAAGTAGTTTTGAAATTAAGGCTCGGAGCTGAATTTTGAAATCAAGGCTTGGAGCTGATGATTTCATACTTTGTGCTGTAGCAAGTGCTTGGTGGGACCCTCCAGTATGAAAAGGGGGCACATCCGTCTGCATGTGAGGAGATCCCAGATTGTCCCAGTTCGTGTGTACTTCAGAGTGAGCATTGACACAACACCGCAAAGCTTCATCAGGAGATCCCAGGGTCTGCAAAGCCATGATTGCTTTGCAGCTGGCTCCATGACACTCTGTGCTTCCTTCAGGCTGAACAAGATCTGCAGTGGGCTCTCCCTGCAGAGGAAGAACCAGTTCATGCAGAGGCTGCACAACTACTGGCTGCTGAAGCGGCAGGCGAGGAACGGGGTGCCTCTGATCCGGCGGCTGCACTCGCACCTGCAGTCCCAGAGGAACGCCGAGCAGGTACCCACTGCTCCCCAGCTCAGCTCACAGGGCAGGACTCACAGCCTGCCTTCCAGCAGGAGCTGAGCTTAACACATGGCTGGGGAGGGGAGTGAGGGTGAAAAGATCAGATTTAAGTCTCTCTCAGTCTCCTCTTGGTGTGCTCATGCCTGAAGAACTGAGTTAGTGCATTAGTGGGATTTCCATGATGCCACTAAAGTTGGTGTTGGTGAGACAGCAGGTAGGAGCTTGTCTCCTGAGTCAGAAGACCCAGCATTGTACAAGGGTAAACCTAGATAAGGTAAAATCTAATAAAGCTGATGTTCTCTCTGTTAGACAGCTAAATGCTGGAGGAAGGAGGGGACATGGTCTGAACAAGGCAGTAAGAGGAAGACTTTCAGAGCAATTCCCAGAGGTTTCCTAGAAAAAGAAGGGAACAGAGGAAGCCTGTGGTGTTTTTAATCTCACCCCACTCATATTTTGCAGAAGGAGCAGGATGAGAAGACGAGTGCAGTGAAGGAGGAGCTGAAGTACTGGCAGAAGCTCCGGCATGACTTGGAGCGGGCTCGGCTGCTCATCGAGCTCATCCGAAAGAGGGAAAAGCTCAAACGGGAGCAGGTAGGGAGTTCTGGCTGTCGAGTTCCTGCTCTTAACTTCAGTCCCATGCAAGCTCTCTGTGCATTTTGGGGAAAAGTGTGATCTTTGTCTACATTCATTCTCTCATTGATGCAGTCTTGTTGCTGAGCACATCAAATGCAGTTTCCTTTGTGTAAACAGGCTTGCTTACTTTTGTTACTGAAGTGTTGACTTAGTGACATAACAAATGATTATAAGATCAAAGAAATGAAGATGTTAAAGGACAGATAAATACTTTTATCTTGTTCCAGTCTTCTTTGAATAGATTTTCCATGCAGGAGATTTTCAGTGCTACAACTTGTTTGCTTGAAATCGAACAGTATTAGAGACTTCCTAAAGGATAGAAGGAACTGAATTAGGAATTTGCAGACATCTAACCACTGTTGTTTGGTTTCTGCCTTGAAGTTTGAGAGCTTATGTCTTAAACTTTGTTTTTGCTCTTTGTTTTTGCTTTACATCATCCTAGTCTAATTATGGATGTTGTTGTTCATATAAATGCCCGCATACTTTTAGTTTTTATTAATATTGCTAATTGGCATAATAACAATATCTTGAGGCAGGGAGTTCTTCAGGATAATTTACCAGGCATGAAAAGCCTGTTTTCATTTTTAATTTGAATTCCTGGGGTTTCCTCTGGTTTTGTCTTTGTGAGATTGAATAAACAGGAGTTCCCCATGTAAAAGGATTGGAATGGGCAATGTACATGGAGAGTGCAAGGTGTTTGCCAGAAGTTCTACAACAATGCTGGCCTGAGGTTTCCACCACTGAGTAAAGCTGGGGGGATGATTCTGGAGGGAGACACCACTCACAGATCCTGTCCTCAGTGAGTGTCCTCATGGCTGTGTTCCTGTTACCAGGTCAAGGTGCAGCAGGCTGCCATGGAGCTGCAGCTGACCCCGTTCAATGTCCTGCTCCGCACAACCCTGGACCTGCTGCAGGAGAAGGATGCTGCCCAGATCTTCACAGAGCCTGTTAACCTGAACGAGGCAAGTCTCTTTCCTAGAGGTGCTTAGTGGGTTGTAGATGAGATATTGCTGGGCAGAAGCACAAACCACCTTGTCTCAAGCTGTTGGTGGACTAAAAACTATCTCAAAAAGGACTCATCTTGTGTCCAGGACAAAAAAAGGGAATTTTTTTCTGAAAGTTTAGCACATCTTGGATAAGTAATGTTTTGCAGAGCCAGGGTGTGTCTGCCTTGCCTGGGTGACACAGAAATTAACATCTGTTGCTGCCCCTTGCCAGTGGAAAGGGCATTAAGAGTGCTTGTGATGGGTGCGCTCTGGTTGGCTAGTAAATGGTTTTTGTAATTGTACAGGTTTTATATGTTTAGGTTCCAGATTACCTGGAATTCATTTCCAACCCAATGGATTTTTCCACCATGAGGCGGAAGCTGGAGTCCCACCTGTACCGAACCTTGGATGAGTTTGAGGAAGACTTTAACCTTATAGTTGCCAACTGCATGAGGTATAATGCTAAAGACACGATTTTCCACCGAGCAGCTGTCCGGCTCCGGGACCTCGGGGGAGCGATTTTGCGTCACGCGCGGCGCCAGGCCGACAGCATCGGCTTTGACACTGGCGTGGGGATTCACCTGCCTGAGTCGCCCAAGCCCCACGACTTTTACCGCTTTTCTTGGGAGGATGGTGAGTAATGATTAGTGGTTTTTTCCCCTCAGGTGGATCATAGCTTTAGTTCTGAGCATGTCGTTCAGCCTGCATGGAAATTGTAGCCGTTCTGCAAATGAGAGTTTTCCTATCCGTCTGTTTACCTAGGCACATATAGAACTCCTTTAGAACCCCAGAGAGTGGGATTTCAGGTGAGCTGGGCACTCTGAGCTAGGTGCAGCTTAGCTCCAGCTCTCCTAGTGCATGTCTGTGTTGGCCTTGTAAACTGCCCCTGCTCTTTGATTTGTGCCAGGACTGTTGTGCAAACTCACTATTTTAAAGAGCAGTGCAAACTTGGGTCTGGGATTTTTTGCTCTAGGGAAAGCTTATATATTTCATTGTAAACTGGCAAAATGTACAGCAGCTGGGTTAGATGGAGCACCGAGGGCTGAAAGGGGGTGATGAGGGGTGGAGGTACTGGCACCTAAGCAATTCTTCTAGCTGGGACTTTCCATTCCCAGCACAACCCCATCCGTTCCCACAGCCCTCTTGAGATGCAGCTCCAAAGCATTGGTTGAGTAACTTGGCTAAACTTAGTACAGCCATCAGGCACACAGAGCTTGCAGTGTGCCATCTGGTTCCTAAATGTTGAAGCCCTCTTGGGTGCAGATGGACAGTCATTATGAAATTTGTGTAGGTGTTCAGCTGTCTGTCCTGCTCCAGCGGATGCCAGCCCTCCAGCAGAGCCAGAGGAATGGAAAATATGTTACATTTTGGCCGCTTATGTTTGTGGTCTGATTTTGTCATTTAATCTGACAATGAAATAGGTTTTTGACAAGGGCCTAGATCACAAGCTGTTCTGTGTGGGGTGCAGACCTGTCCTTTCACTGTTGCCCCTGGGGCAGCAACAGGAACTGAGGGACAGCACAAGTTGAATCAGCTGCTTTTTATCCAAAGAAGGAAGTCCAAGCACCAAAGTTATTGACTGCTAAATCCCCAGGCTAAAGCGATTGATTCATGGACAGCATCGAAGGGAATGAGGCCTGGCACTGGCCCCAGATGCTTCTCCAAGAAGCCTCACTCCTTCCCCTCACTGTTCCCATCTCTTGTGCTGCAGTGGATAACATCCTGGTCCCGGAGAACCGGGCTCACCTGTCTCTGGAGGCGCAGCTGAAGGAGCTGCTGGAGAAGCTGGACACGGTGAGCACCATGCGCTCCAGCGGCGCCCGGACGCGGCGCATCCGGCTCCTGCGGCGCGAGATCAACTCCATCCGCCACAAACTGGCCCAGCAGCAGAGCAAGGCCCTGCCCAACGGGGACACTGTGCCACGGGAGGGGCTGGAGACAACATCCAGGGAAGGGGATGAGGAAGGGGACAAAGGTGAGCAGCAGGATTTGGATTCCGGGTCTCTAGTGCTCGTCAGCAGTCAAAGCCTGCTGTTTCTCCTGTGATCTTAGTGGAAGATGGGAATGGCTCTCGGTGGTTTTGGGAATGACCCTTGCCAAAAAGCTCAAGCAGATTCTTTATTCCTTTAGGAGATGGTGCCAAGCTCCAGTACCCTCCAACCCTGGAGCCCACAGGACCTGCACCCACCCTCTCAGAGCTGGACTCCCTGCAGGACCCTCCAACACTCAAACCCATCAGTGAAAGCAGGCCCCTGAACCAGCTGCAGAGGAAGATGATGTCGGACAGGGAGCTCTTCGAGAAGAAGGCTCTGCAGCAGGAGAGCCAGGCTTTCCAACGCCTGCTGTCCAACAACGGCCTCAACGGCCTGGCCCTGCCCCCTGCAGACAGCCCTGCCAGCCCCGCCCTCAGCAGCGTGGGCCGGCGGACATCGGTCCTTTTTAAAAAAGCCAAGAACGGTGTGAAGCTGCAGAGGGGTCTGGAGTGCTCCCTGGAGAACGGGGAGGAGCACAGGCAGGGCGGGCAGCACTCACCCTCCTGCCCCGACGGGGAGCGACAGGCACGGAAACGCTCTGCCCTGGGCAGTGGGCTGGTGTTTGAAGCCTGCAGGTGAGTGGCCCAGGCAGAGCTGTTCCCTGAAACACCTTCTGTGGCTGGGTTAATCTCTCTGATTCTGTTCTTTGACTTCTTAGTTCCAAACCCAGCCCAAACTGTTACTTACCTGTGTGTTGACTCTAAAACACAAAAAGCTGCTGAGTTTTCATCCTGTCCTCTTAAGCTGCAGGTCCCAAAAGCAGTGCTTGGTTATTCAAGCAAGTGGGTGTGTGTTACACTGCTCTTTCTCAGTGCATGCACATCCTCTCTGCTGATGCAGTTCTTGGGAACCAAAACTTGGAAAAACTTGAATTCAAATTTTCAGTTCAGCACTGCAGGTAAAGCTGAACTTTTACTACCTAGTAAACAGCTGCTTTCTTCCTCTCAGAAGTTTGAGCAGAATTGAGCACTTCAAACATGACTGAACAGACTTAAAGCAAGCACCTGACATCTTCTATGTCTCGTGGATAACTTGTGCAATTATTCTATTCAGGAGCAGCTTTGTTTGCTACTTTTTCTCCAGTCTTTCTTTCCAGCACCAAAATCACAATAGGTTGCTTAATATAAAACTATAAAAGAAAAAAAAAATTACAATATGTGAAAAAATATGATTGCTTGAGGTGGAGATAGTCCATTTTCTGAAATGTTTGTAGTAAGGGGGTGAAAGGATGTTCAGGATATGGGCTGACAAAGTCCAGTTTCATACTGCAGTTTTACTGGGGGGCTGCTGTGTCATCTCTCAAGCCTATACACAACTGGTGCAGCCCATGCAAGCTCCAGACATCATTACATCAGCTCTCAGGTGTGAAGTCTTCACTGGGTTTCTTCCTTATGTTTACAGCTGGGTTTCTGTGAGGCCTTTCCATGGCTCATGGCAAAGCTGGGATGATGTCCAGTGTGCTTTCACCAGAAGAGATCACATTTTGCACGAGTATTCAGTGTTCTTTTTGTGTCAGTGATGCACCAGTGCAGTAATTTTTCGTGATTTTAACCCAGTTTGGGGGATCCATTGTCTTTGTTGTCTAAGATAATCTGTTTTCTCCTAATGCCCTACTTTTCCACATTTTCCTGGCAGTGGTTTGGTGCCTCCCAAGCGGAGCCGAGGGAAGCCGGCTCTTTCTCGGGTGCCCCTCTTGGAGGGTGTGAATGGAGACTCTGATTTCAGTGGCTCAGGTGAGAATTGCTGCCCAGCACCCCCTGCTCTGGACCCACCTGAACCAGGGGGAACACATCTCAAAGCACACCAGGAGCCAGTCCTGCACAGACTACCCAGGCTGGACCTGCCTGGGCACTGTTACCTGCTTTGTTACAGATTTAGGTTATTGCATACAACATTTTCATTAATGGAGATTACTCCTTTTCCAGGACCAGGACTGGCCAATTTCATATCTATGACCAAATCCATCTTTTGTGGGGCCATTTGATTTCAGTGACTCAATCTGATTAGCATTTCTGTATTGGAGAGTTCATGTGAAGCCACATGACCCATGAGTTAGGAGGCTGTGGCTTTGTCTTAGTGCTGAACCTGACTGTACTGACAGAGCACAAAGAAGGCTGGAGTTTGGTACATGCTGAGTTTTATCATAAACACCCAGTTCATGTAGATACAAACAAGTGATTTTCCTTTTTGTCTTGTCGGTGTGCTTTAAGTTGTTAATCTGTTTTAGTTGATTGCTGCTGAGATGAGGCCTGGATGAGATGACAGTGTGGTTCCTGTGTTTTCATGACCCTCTTGGTACCAGCTCCTAAGCTGTGTCTCCTGCTGTCCCTTAGGCAGGCCTGTCCTGATGTCCTTTGAGAGCCAGGCTGAGCTGGAGCCCCTGGAGCTGGTGTGGGCCAAGTGCCGTGGTTATCCCTCCTACCCTGCCTTGGTAAGTGCCCTGTGGCTCTCCCACAGCCTGACCTTGCAGCTCAGGTAGCCCAGAACACAGCTCTGTTGTGTTCTGTAACCAGACAGAAAAGGGAAACTTCAAAATAATGTAATATGTGTTTTTTCTTCTCCTTTCCCCCTTGCACAGTGAATTTTCCCAGTGCTCGTTGTTTCAGAGCTTTGCAGAGGATTCATAAAACATTGGTCTGTCATTGTCAGGGCTAGGAGCTCTTTCACTCTCCTCTCCTCTGAGGAAAGTCATCAGTACTGTGGAGATGAGAAGACCTAAATTTTATAAATGCAGGCACCAGGTTCTGCTGCCTGCACATTTTCCTGTTTGGTGAGCACAGCTCCATCTGTAGGTGCCCAGCTGGCCCTGTCATGTCTACATCCTCTTGCAACAACCATATGTTTGATTTAAATATGAGCATATATGCATGCCTTGAATGTTATTTCTTACTGTTTATCTGCCTTTGCATCTTTCTCTGTTAATGCCATCAAAAAGGGCAGAGTCTGCTGGAAGTGTGACCCTCATCCTTGCTCTTACCCCAAGTGGGAGCCCAGAAGAGGGAACATCCATGGATCAGCCAAAGCAGTTTTAGTCCTCCATGTGGCTACAGCCAGAGTTAAACTGTGGCTTAGAGTGGATTTAACCACTGAGACTGTCTCCAAAAAAGGCTTTTTCTACAGCAGCCTGTTGAGATGGCAAAGTGTCTTAATAAATTCCTACAGATGGCCAATGTCAAAGCCAATCTACTTTTTCAAGTCCTTAGGAGGGGAAGAAGAACAGACTGAGTATTGCAGCCACCCTGTGCTGTTTTCTTCTCCTGTGCTGACATAGCACAAATGTGCACATGGACATTTCTGCTTTATAGGGGGAGAATTGATGTATTTGTTGTGACTTATCTTCAAAATTACTGTAGTCTCTGTTCCCCTGGCTTGACAGAGCCAGCTTGTCAACTCTCAAAATATTTGGCCTGGTTCTGATCTAATGCAGTGTAAATCTGAGCAATGCCACTGATGTCAACTGAGTTGTTCCAGAATGGAGCTGTTGTGAAATCACATTTGCCTGTGGAGTGCAGTAGGAGCATCACATTTATTTGGAGTTTGGTGTGAGGGAGGGAAATCCTTTGCTGAACAGAATAATGCTGAGTTTGTACTGAATTACACATTAGTGTAAATGCATTTGCAGCCACACAGAACCACACACATCAGTTTTTCAAGATGGGGTGCCTGGCTTTGGGAGGGAAGCCAGTCAGNAAATTAAATAAATTAAATAAATTAAAAATTGCCTCCAGGCAGCGTGGCATTTTCTGCACCAGACGCTATTATTTGTCTTCTTTTTATTTATAGTGCATAAAGCCCGTAAATAGTGCTCCAGATTGGAGTAACACCTCTCATATCATTACTATTATTCTCCACCCCACTTACTCCCATATGGAGCACTGAAGAATAATTATTAATGAGTAATTATGCAAATATTCTATTGTATATGCAAATTAGGGGACAAAATCTTTTCCTACTGCCGCCCATAACAAATCTCAAACACTTGCAGCACAAAGAACTGCAAAAAAAGCGAAAATAAATGAAAAACAAAACCACACACATATATAAAATAGAACGGCATCGGAAGAGTCAAAATCCGAACCATGAGTCCAACCTGGATGGGATTTCCCCTTCCCAGACCCTTCTCTGTGCTTCCTGCATCCACGTGGCCTTGGAATGCCACACAATGGATGGATGTGCTGGCTGTAAATATTTATCTACTGCACAGCACCTTCACTCAGACTCCTGAGGTTCTGACTGGAGACACACCTGCAAATCACTCATTATTTTTACACAGATCTTAAAACCCAACTCCAGTTCGTGGCCTGTTGGTTCTGCACTGTCTAAACCAGGGTCTTGGTTGGCTTTCAGGGCTGTGAGCCAGGTTTTACCCACAAACATGCTGCTGCTCTGGAAAACAAATGCNAAAAAAAACAAACAATTTTGCTTACCTACCCAAAACAGACTTAATTTGTCTAGCTTGGATACACTGAGGGAACAGAAGAATAATGCATTCTGTTCATTGCTTGGAAGGGTTTTGTGCTAAATGTCCTCCCCCCATGTCCCCAGATTATCGACCCCAAGATGCCACGCGAGGGTTTGCTGCACAACGGGGTCCCCATCCCTGTGCCCCCCATGGATGTCCTGAAGCTGGGGGAGCAGAGGCAGACAGAGGCAGGAGAAAAGCTCTTCCTTGTCCTTTTCTTTGACAACAAGAGAACCTGGTGAGTGTGTGCACACAGCTCAGTGGTGAGTGAGAAGATTTAACATAATCTTTGGGATGTGGGAGTTTACAGGGATTATGAGGATGTTACATGTAAATTGGGGAATTTAAACATGCAGAGAGAAGTCCGTGCTCAGAAGGCGTTTTGGCTGCAGGGGCCTCTTCTGTGTCAAATGCAGGGATTTAAACATCTGTACCATTGTTGTGGGGCGGTGATGATAAATAAATACATCACATGGGTGTGACTGCTCCTGGGGAGGAGGTGACAGGTCTGTGCACTCCTCTCTGCTGCAGGCAGTGGCTGCCACGGGACAAAGTGTTTCCCCTGGGCGTGGATGACACCGTGGACAAGCTGAAGATGATGGAGGGACGCAAAACCAGCATCCGCAAGTCGGTGCAGGTGGCCTACGACCGAGCCATGATCCACCTGAGCCGAGTGCAGGGGGACAACCCCTTCATCCCAGCCACCTACCTGTGAGGGGCTCTGGGGCAGCCCTCCTGCTCCTCCACACCTCCAGCTCACTGCACTCAGAGTGCAGCACCTCCAGCAGCTGTCAGCACGCCTCGGAGTACCCTGAAATGTGCCAAAAAAAACCTTGTCCGGCTTCTTCCTGAATGTGTCTTGCTGAAGAGCTGGCAGGAGATGAAATGTAGTCTGCAGGGAGTAAGGTAGGTAGGAAAAGCTGACAGGTGACAGGAGCCAAGGTGAGTTGCTGCAGTGAGCAGAGCACACAGCACTTGGATGTTGGGACCTCATGCACCGTCCCCTGCCTCCAGGACTGCCAGGGTTTTGAGTCGTCAGCCAGTCCCAGGTAATTCCTGGGAACCTGACACCCCCAGGATTCTTTACAGAAATCCCAACTGGACTTTCTTGTGCCAAATTTACCCTAACCATCATTGGCCTTTTCATTTTTCTTCAAGTGACATTGTCCTGTCACATAAAAACCGCACAGAATCATAGTGGGAGCTCTGATTGTGATTCTCCTGCCTACCTACGTTGTGTTTTCATGTTTAGATTTCTCTCACTGCATTTAGAAAAGCCTGAGATTTTGGTAACCTTCCCCCCCTGCACAGTTTCATGCACAGATGCACAGAGCTTTAAAGATGAAAATCAAATTACCTGATTTGTGTCTATATGTATGTCTTAGAAATTGATTTTGTAGTTTCACATATCAGTTCTGATTTCTGTGACTCTGCTTGTTGCAGTAACATTTCATATCATGACTTAGCACAGTACCTAAGAAAAGATAACTTCCTTTTTTTAAGAAGTAATTTTGGAGGTGTCTGTTGAGCTGGAGCAGCTCTTCAGGCACTGAGGTTGATCAGGGTTGGAGGGAGATGCATCTTTTGTGTTGGTTTATGCACATTTGGTGTAAGGCTCCTCTTCCTTTTTCCTCCCCTCCTCTTTTCTGTCTCCCTGTTTTCCTCTGCCACATTTTGGACTGAAACCAAGCACTGACCAGAGCACACGACCCTTCAGCTGTTTCACCTTCTCCCACACGTGCACATCCTTCCCTGGTGTGTGGGTCTCCAGTGTTGTCATCCAGGTGAACCCAGACAATCCCTGTTGGTTTGGGTTTGCATTGCAAAAAAAAAAAAAAACAAAAAAAACAGGGACAAACTGATGTTTGGGAACTTGGTGACTAAATCTTTTCTATTAGCCAAGGATTTTATGATTTCTCTGATCTCTTCTGTTGCATATCCCTCTTTGCTTTCCCATTTTAAAGAGCCAAAGGTGCAAAGCAAGATTGTAGATTGAATATCATCATTTTGCTTTTTAACTCAGTATTTTTTAATTATTTTTAACTTTTTCATACTGAAGAGAATGTGGAGTCAAAATAATAATAATTAATGATAATGAATAGTAGGGAGTAATCACTGCCATTTCTACTTGCTCTACTTTTTTAAAATACCACTTCTTATACATTGGGGCATGGAACTGCATTTGAAGGAATTTTAAGATTCCTTTAACATACAGAGATGGGGCATAGGAGTTTGTAAAAATATTAATAGTGATAATAATGCCCATGGAGTGTGGCTAGGGAAGGATGTTGTGTATATAGTTGTAAAATGTTCTAAATTATTTAGACCTATTGTCACCATTCTTGAAGTCCTCAGTTGTGTTGCTGGGTCTTTTATATGCACACAGTGTAATTTATTTAAAGGAACATACACTTTTCCAGGTGGTAGCTCAGCTGTGGACTAGTGACCTGTGTATATGTTTTAAGGTCTTGGGAGTTGGTCTTTTTTCTTTTTTTTTCATTTTGTTTGGTTTTTAAATGAGTTTAGAATTTGGATTGGCTGATATCCTGTTGTTGCTACAGAACCTAAATGTTACTGTCAGTCTGCTGTAAAGCACAGATTGCTCTATTTATTGTAGAAAGTGAGTTTATTTGCTTTCTAGAATTGTTTATATCAGATGGTATAAGAGAAGTAATAAGAAAATCTATGCTTGTAAAGAAAAAAAAAGCTAATTTTACCTACTATAATCTGACTGTCTGAGACTATATTTTCTCTCTGAGAAATAAATGTTCTAATGTATGGAAAAAAGCAAAACAAAAAACCACCACCCTCAGAAAGAGTTCTTCCTTGCTAATGTTGTTCTGAAATCCAGAACTTACCGTGATGGCTTTTAATTATCCCAGTGGTCCCAGGTGGGCAGAGCAGGGAGGTGACACAGGGAGGGGTTTCTTGTTCTGCCTCCACCATGTCCTGTGTCCCCTGTGCAGTGGGTGACACCCTTGGGTGCTGCATGGAGAGGTCTCACCTTGTGCTGGTTTTGTTTGTAGTTTTTTTGTTTGTTTGGAGTTTTTTTAATTATTTCCTTTTTTTAGTTGATGTTGAACTAAGGACCACTCTGTTTTCTCAGAGAAAAACAACAAAAGGCACACACAAACAAAGTCCAAATGCCTGAGAAAAACAAGTCCACCTTAGGAAAGTGATTTCTCGAGATACTGTTTGGAGTTTTATTGGCAACAAGGTTCTGCCTGTCACATGCTTGGCCTGGGCCTCACTGCCTGCTCCTTTCTCCTCCCTGGGAACAGAAAGGGAATGTGGAGGACTGGGAGCCTCCAGCCCTGCCAGGAAAGCCCGGTGGCCCAGCAGGAGTGCCCAGGGTGGCCCAGATCTGTCCCCTCAGGCCCTCCCAGATCCAGCCCGTGGCACAGCACAGAGGGGAATGGCCCCTGGAACCATCCCCAGCTGCTGGAGTTAACAGCACCCACAGCAGGGCCAGCCAGGGCCCCTCAGGGCTGCTGTGGGGGACAGCAGTGAGAGCTGCCCTGGCTGCTGGGGACAGCCACTGCTGCAGCCAGGCCTGTTCCTCCCTGGAGTGCAGCCCTGGCACAGCCCTGCCCTGCAGGGCCCAGGGGGCACTGCCAGCCCTGCAGCCCCTGTGCCTCCAGCAGGTTCTCCCTTGCTGCTGCTGGGAGCTCCCACCTCCTCCACTGCCCAAACCCTGAGATGTGTTTCTGTCACACCTCGGGCAGAGCCAGCACTGCAAGAAACCTGCAGCTCTGGCACAACCCCCCCACCTCCAGAGGGTTCAAAACCCTACAACAGCACGGCCAGGCATCCTTCTCAGGCGTGGAGAGGATGGGGAGAACAAGGGGTTCATGTTATAAATATAAAATCTGCTACAAAGAGAAGACATATATTGTACATCTTTGACCCATATACACAAGAACACAATATACACAGAACGCCTCGGAGGAGTGGGGACGTTGTCAGGAGGTTTTTGAGAGATGTTGCTCCCCTACCAGCACCCCCTCCGTGCCTTCCCCACACGCTGGGTGGAGCTGTGCTCACAGAACATCAGTCACCAAAAGTTCCACCAGGCTGGCACGCGTCATTCCAGGGGTGTGTGGATGGAGTGGTCGTGGCCCCCGTCGTGCCTGCCCTGCTGCCCTGGGGGAGAGGTAGGCGAAGAGGATGGAGACAAGGAGGGAGGGCAGGCACGAGGGACTCTCTTGTGAACCCACAAAGTGCTTGGGGGGTCTCTGGACCCTCGGAGCGAAGGTAGGCCCTGAGAGAAACTTCTTGCCCTGCCACCCTGGTGGGGAAGGATTCTGCTGCCAGGCAGGTCTCTGATAAGGCATTTTCATCTGGGACTTGGCGCAAACGGTGTCAGAAGAGAGGAGGGAGCAGATGGGGCAGCGCACGTGGTGCAGGGCAACGGGAGGCAGCAAAGCTGAAGTGGTCCCAGCCAGACAAGCCCAGGACAGGGAGTGGAGAGGACAGGAGGGCTTTATCTCTGGCTCAGTTTATCTGTAAAGCTTCCCCCATGTTCTCTCTCAGCCTCTTGAAGCCTCCCTTCCTGGCGTGAGCCACCAGCACGGAGTGAAATACTGAGAGTCATCAAAATGGCACATCCAGGCGCACGGAGTGGCAGACAGGCACACGTTCAGAGTTAAGACAAGAGTTCAGGTGAGCTTTGTACAGCAAAGAGCAGCTGCTGGCTGGAGTGTCCGAGGAGTTGGGATGACAAAAATGCCACAGTGATCAGATCGGGCCAGGACAAGGGGCGGGCACGGGGCAGAGGAGCCAGTCTGGGCACCTATCGGCGGTAATGGTTTGGGGCATCTGCAAACATGTACTTGAGTCTGTAGGCTTCAGCCAGCAGCAGCCCAATCTCTTCATTACCCCAGTGTATCGTGGGCAGGTTTTGTAGCAACATCAAAAGGCCCTGGAAGAGGGGAAGATGCTTAGCTTGGAGAGGCTGAAGGCAGAGCACAGATCCAGTGCAGGCTTGGGGCTGGCCTGAGCAGTGGCAGCAGCGCTCAGTAACTTCTGCTCACCACGCTTGCAGGTCTGAAAGGCTCAAGGGACAACATCAAGGTGTGCTTGGGTCTAGATCTGAACCAGTGAAGCACCCCAAGCCCCTTGGAATAAGGGTGCTGTTACAGGGTTACAGCTGGACACAGGAGGGCAAACACTGTGATCAGAGCTGGAATGGGATGTTTGAACCCTCCAACAGCTCCGTTCTCTGTCCTTATCACCAAGGCTCAAGTTACTTCCAGGCAAATCTCCTGAGACCAGATGATCTTGAAGCCAGCTCTGACAGCTATGTCCACACTGGGCTCCCAACCAGAGCAATTCCCTCCCCTCTACTTCCCTTCCCCAGGGAATCACCCCCAACCTCAGGGTCTTACTTGGAAGTCTTCCTCATCCAGGATCTCCTTCCGCCACTTGATCAAGAAGGCAGCACAGACGTACAGGTGGAAATGGGAGAATCCTTCTGGCTCTGACTGTGGACAGCAAAACTCTGGGTGAACTCCTGCAGCTCAGCTGGAGAACCCCCAGACACAGGTGTCCTGTTGGGCCACCCATCACCCAAGCTGGCTGTAAACATCCTGGGGCCACACTGCTTTGTTTCCCTCAGCACCCCAGCTGGTGCCAGGAGACCTCTGTTCCCGTGGGGACAGGGACACAAGTGACAGTGACAAGCCAAGAGGGAGGTCAGTGGAGCCTGCATACCTGGTAGGTGTCCCAGAGGCGGATGGTGCAGCGGAGGGGCAGCTCCCTCATGAGCAGGTTGTTCATCCAGCGAAAGGCAAACTGCAGGTACTCGACCTCGTACTTCCTAAAGTGATTATGTACCTGCTCTGAAACAGCACATTTCACTTACACACCTGGGGTTCACAGTGCCCCAGCTCCTGCACGCTGCTCACAGCACAGTGGCTTTCACACACTTTCAGGCTGAGACCTTTTCCTCCCAAATTCCTTCTCTCCTCACCCTGTGCTGTCACCAGGGGGTTTCTGGCTGACCCTGCCCTGCTCTGGTTCCATGAGTGCTGTAAGAAGTGTCCACCCCTGCCCTGAGAGCTGTACCAAAGGAGACTCCCTCTGCTGTGACAAACCTGACCGGACTCCCGTGTCACCTACCATCGATCCGGCTGACCAGCTCCTCCAGGGCTTTCACTTTCTTCTGGATCCCTGGCTGTGCAAAGGTGTAATTGTCCTGTGGGGAGAGGCCACAGGAGTCAGAAGCAGCAGCTTGAACAACAGCTAGAAATGATCAAACCCAGATCAGCAGTTGGACAGTTGGGATGAGATTATCATGAGCCAAGGAGACAGGGCTCTTAAGCACCAGGAATGTCTGCCTGCTGTGAGTTCCCTGGTCAGGACTGGGCCATCTGGAGAGCCACAGCACCCATCTCCCCAGGATTTCATAGATTAACAGATTCAGTGAAGAAACTGAAGTCACTGAAGTAGCAAAACCTCCCTAAATGCTGGAGCATGCAGAATACTCACCCAGAGAGGGAGAGGAGACAACCACACTGCTACCCCAGCGAGGGCAAAGGAACTCCTGTGGCCCCAGAGGCTCACCTGTATCCCATCCAGCAGCTTGCTCATGCACCAAAAGCTGTCGGCTTCGATGCTCCGTAAAACATCCTGGGACAGGTTTGTCACGTCAAAGTTTTCCACATCCTCCTCTGCAAAACAGAGAGGGAAGAGCATCAGGGAGAGGGGGAACACCAGGGACATGAGACAATCCCAGGGGCTTTATCAGACCAAAGCTTTGCAGGAGGCACTGAACACTCTCAAAGCCAGGAGATGCAGGTCTGGCCCTCCTGGCTTGACTGACCCAGCAGTTCCCTCCCTTTTCTCCTTGGGAAGAGGGCACCCACCATGCTGCTGTCATGCCACTACATCAGATCAAATAACAGGGCTAAGCTGGCCCATTTCCAGTTTCAGAGGCTCAGAAATCCTGGCAAGCAACCAGGGAGCAGAGATACAGCTAGAGGTCAAAACACAACTCCAGCCAGGCCCAGGCACTCTGAAGGAAGAGCACATCATCCCCTTCTCCAGCAGAGCAAGTTCTCCTCATGCCAGCATTTCACACCACTTCAAATCCTACAGTCAGGAGTGCTTAGAGCAGCAAGTGTCACTTACCAACGTGCTCAGAGAGGAACACAACAAAGAAGGGGGTGACCAGGTCATTGATGCCCTGCACGTAGCCGCTGGCTGGGTGGCGAATGGCCCAGATAAACAGGATTCTCTCAAAAATCTAGGGAAGAACCAGGGAAAGCAGGTACCTGCATTAGCCATGCATGAAGGAAAGGCAGAAAAGCATAACTGCTAAGCTCAGGGAGTGTAGACCATGCACTGACAGGCTTTTCTGTAGCTATAAGGTAATGGTAGAAGCATAAATGTCCTAGGAGAGACTCCTGTGTCATCCACAGATCCCACATGCAGGCCAGCCAAGACAGCCCAGGCTCCTCATCAAAATCTCTGCCTGAAGAAATGCAGACCCAACTTTTCAAGACCCAGACAGCTTAATATCCACAGGACAGGGCAGAGCAGCCTCCTTGGCTAAACATCAGGTGGGAAGATGAGGTATCAGCACAGCACTTCCAGAAAAGCACCACAGATCAGGGTACTGCCCAACAGGGCAGCCTCCCTCACAGCCACCAACATTCCCAACCCCCTGGACACCATGCTCTGACACACCACAAACACACACTGAGCCTGTTTCCAGAGAGGACAGCAGGTGCCCACACCTCCTGGCCACCTCTTGAACCCATCCCTGCCCAGGCTGCTCCCATAAAAGAGGTTTTGAAGCAGAACAGAACTATCCTGTGTTCTGGTTCCCATGTCTTCAATTTGTCTCAAAAGCTTCAGGTTTTTTACCAGCTCTTGGCTACATCTTGCCAAAGCAGAGATCATCTCATAACCCCCGAGCTCCAAGTTCGATATCTTTCAGAAACATGGGACAAGACCAGACAGTTCCAGGAGGTATTTGCATCAGGAGCTGTCAGGCAGGGAAGTTTCCCCACCAAGTTAACTCCCTAGGAGCAGTGCTGGCCTCACTCCACACACACATCCCATGGCAAGTGCAGGGCAGGAGCTTCACCCCCCCCTTACCTCCTGGACGAGTGGCTGCTGGAAGAGGGGAATGAGTGGGTTGGTCCTTGGAATGTCAATGTGGATCTGGAAAAGAAGGTGGGTTACACACACCAGCTGTGCTTTCCAGGGGCACAGTAACTTGTCACAGGCAAACAGAGGGGAATCCACCCTGAGTGTTCCCCCAGGCAAGAGCTGACAAGCACAGTGAGGGCTACAGATGACGGCTGTACTGAGAAAATCATCTGCAGTCTGCTCTGCTTATGTGCAGACAGGTAGTTCAGAGCTGAAATTTTCCTAAATTAGATCAATTTAGGAAAAGCTTAAACTAACTAACAAGGACAGAGCCACGGTGCCTTTTTCCCAAAGAGAAGACTCCTCCTATCTACAGCTAGAGCAAGTCCTGGCATGACCCCACCCATGGGGACAAGCAGCAGCAAGAGAGAGGAGGGGGCTATACCCAAAGCAGGAAGGCAGGAGGAGGGTTCCTACCTGTCTGTAGGTGTCCTGGTGGTGCTCCTCGTTCCGGGAGTCGTAGTACTGCTGGATGAAGCCGAAGTACTCCTCCCTCTTCCGCTGCAGGGTCAGCTTGCGGCGCTCCGAGTTGGCGGGGAGGTAGCCCTGCGTTGGGAGAACTCAGCTCAGGGCAGACCCTCCTTCCTCACCACCCCAAAATCCTGCCAGCTGTGCACAAACATCAGGCACACAACTCAGGAGCTGGGGAAAGAGCTTTCATGGAATTTGGCCTTCCTAGCCCCTGAGCTTGGAGTAATCCAACTTCATCAGATTCAGTTCCCCAAAAGAGAGTGAACCACGCAGTCCCCACACCAGTCTGGGCTCTGAGCTCCAAGAGGATGCAGCAATGGCACTCCCTGATCAAAAAACCCTACAGCTCACCTGGAAGCTGGGCACTGGGAACACACAAGCAAAGCTGGCTATGGGACACAGGCAGGTGGAGGAGCACTGTCCCTGAGGTGGCACAGTCCTCCCAGACTCCGGTGCCACAGCTCCCAGTACTTACTGACAGCAGTCTCCACGTCACAGGCCGCACCTCTCTGGGCACACCAGGCCAGCTGCATTTTCTCAGCTCATCTGCAAACGGACAGTGGTGGCAATGGATTAGATCCTAGGCACGTCCAGGCACCACTACACCTAGAAGGAGAGGAAAGCCCAGTCTGCTCCTGCAGGCTCTGGAGACAATGAGCCTCCAGGAAGGCTCCCACGCTAGCATTGACTGGGGATGTGGGTCTGCTGCAAGGAGAGCAGAGGTGATTTCCACCCAGCTCGGGCACAGAACAGGGAGCTGCAAGGTCACCAATGTGCCAGGACCTCAGTTCTCATGCAGAGACAGCCCCCAGTGATCCCAACCATCATGTGCAAGATGGAGAATGATTAGGGACAGACAGGGAGGGGCTGGAGGACATCACCATCTGCCCACAGGGCAATTCCTGCAAACACCCATCTGGTACAACTGCAGGCAGTGATTTTTTCCACCCCAAGGCAGACCTCGCAGGCAGCAGGCCCCTTCTGCCCTGCCCTGCCCACCCTCACCGTGCCCCACTCACCCAGGTCGGTGTTGTGGCTGGAAAGGAGCTGCCGGAACTTCTCCAGGCGCGTTTTCTCCCGCACGGTCATGGGGGGAGCCCCGGAGGCGTTTTGGTCAGAGATCCGAGCCACGAGGGGAATGACAGGCCGGAGGGGGAGGGACTGCTGCTTCTGCAGGGGGCTCCGCACACAGGCCTCCTCTAGCAAGGACCAGAGGCTGCACTGAGCTGGGGATGGAGGTTCCACCTCTGCAACCCCACCTCACTGCCACAACCACTGTCAGACACTGCAGATTCCACCCTTCTATTCCTCAGCACCACCGCACAGCACGACTGGCCCACTCCAATGGATCAGTTCACAGGCATCTGTTGTGGCTCTTCCACCACTTCCCCCCATTTCTGCCTCCTTTCCTTCCTCCTCCATCCAAACACCTGACTGCAAGTGGACCAGACTTCCCTCCACACGTGGGTAGGACACAGGAGACAAGGCAGAACTGACGTTCAGATCTGCTCTGCTCTCCAGATCCAGACATCAATCAAGCTGATTGCCAGTGCAGAGAGAGGAGCTGATGGGCTGCCAGTGCCATCTCCTGAGGTACTCTCACTGCACAGGCAGGCAAGGCAGTGAGCAGGGGCTGCTGCTGCCCAATTCCCTGCCCAAGCTGTGTCAACACCACCTCACCCAGACCTTTGCTAAGAGCAGCACACCAAACTGCCGTGGAAGCAGACAGGGAGCAAGTCCCAGCGAGAACTTAACAGATCTCAAAACTGACTTAGCACCCAGACCATGGAATACTCTGGGGCAGACACTGAGCAGCTGAGGACACAAGCATTAAAGCCAGGCCTCTGAAAGTGGCTGCTTGGAGTACAGCATACTAAAAGGAAGAAAAGCCTCTTGCCTATACTGGAGTAGCAATGAGCAGCTGAGTTCAGTGGCCAAGCAAGAGAGCACTGGAGCAGCAGGCTGCTCCTGAAGATGGCTCTTACCAGAGGTCCTGGAGAGCTGGGCCTCGCTGCTGGACTTGATGACCTTGCAGTTGGTGGGCAGGTCCCCGAGGGCAGGCTGGCAGCGCTCGGGCTTCGCCCGCAGCTTGCTGTGGTTCTCCAGAACCTGCGCTGCCGTGGCCTTGGCCACTTTAGAGTTCAGAGTTTGCAAAGAGGACGAGGAGGAGGAGGAGGAGAAGTCCTCATCTTCGTCATCCCCGATGTCCCAGGCGTCGCTGGTACTGCGGGCAAACTCGTGGAAGCTGGAGGCCTTCTTGCTTTTCATGGGCAGCCCAGTGGCCTTGGAGCGGTCCTTGATGAAGCTGTGAGCCAGAGGAACAGGATCAGAGCTCTGCTCTTGGATGAGCTCATTTTCTTTCCCTTCCCCACGCCCTCACTCCAGTCAGCCAATCCCTTTTTCCAGTTTCCCTGTTCCTCCTCCCAGACCTAAGGAATATGTTAAGTCTCTCTGGGCTGCTCACTGTCAGGAGTGGCTGTCACAGGCTGCTGTGGCAGCAGCCTCAGAGGCCACAGTGGCAGCACACAGCTGGAGAGGTGCCAGCCTTCCTGCCTCAGAAGGGCAAACGAGAGACAGGTACAATTCCTCCAGCTCTCCCCCACCCTACACAAAACAGGCAGATTAACACCCAAAAAAAGGCCTTGCAACCTGGAGAAAGGCATGTCAGAGGGCAGACAGAGCAGGTCTCCTTCCATGGACACTCCCAAAACAGCTGCAGTTGTTCCCAGCAGCCAGACCAGCCTGGATCTTTCTCAGGCTCAGAAGGAATTTACTCTTTAGCTACAGGAGCCAAAGTCCACCACCTGAAGCAGGGAACTTTCACCACTACACAGCACAGGACAGGGACAAGGAGGCAGTTCAGACCAGGAATTCTGCCTTTTCCTGTAGGAACGCTGCTGCAGCTCTTCAGCCTTGCAGCTGCTGAGCAGCTTTACCTCCCTTTCCCTTAATTCCTCCAGCTCCACAGAGGAGCAGAAGGATCAGACACTGCTGAAAAAAAAAAATAAACCTGTTTCTTTTGATGTGGGTGTTACTGTATGGATTTCTGGCCATAAAGGGCACCAGCAGATAAGCTCTCCCTGCACGCTTTCACAGGGCTCAAGGCAGCACCACACCCCTTTCACTGCTGCCCTTCTCTGTTGCAATATCACAGTGCCAGGGATGCTGGAGACCTCCACCTACTGCACAACTGCCAGGCCTTGTGCTGCATCTCCAGGAGACAAACACTTACTTTTTGGTGAGCCGGGAATCCAGTGGAGGATGCTGTGCTCCATAGACAGGCTGAATGCTGCAGGAAGGGGAAAAGAAAAAAATCCAAGGTGCTGTAAAAAGAGGTCCTACAAATAATCTCAGCCTAAACTGGGGTCATGCTTCTTGCCTGCTATCAGGAGCTGAATAAAAGCCCAAAAGCAGCTTCAAAAACCTTCTAACTTACAAGCCTTAGATCCAAAGTGCCACATGCAGATGAAGATTTGTTCTTTGCAATAGCAAAGAGAAGCCTTGTTTAAACTCTTAGGCCTGGTCCAGCCTGAGCTGGGATTTAAGATCTGCTCTTTCCTGCACCACCAGCTCACTCCACATCTCCAGGTGTCTCAGTCTACCTGCTGCATACACTGACATTTGTTCTCTTTTGCAGTTCGGGGAACTCACCCTCCCAGGCCCTGTGGGACAGGGAAGGACTCCAGGCAGTGCCACTGGGCTCCTCCATGAATGTACTCGAGGGTTTGAAGCCCATGCTGGCTCTCAGGATCACAGCCAATGCCACGGAGAAGGAATTCCTGGTACAGTACGTGGTTTGACTCGGGTCCAAATCCTGGTTTAATCAATTACTTCCTATGTGGCCTGAAATGAGTCACCACGTCTTGGTCCCTGGTTCCTTGGGACAAGGAGCCTGAGGGCTCCAGGCCCTACAAGGGGAGCATCACCTCAGAGAGGAGCTACTAAAAAAAAGTTCATCACTGTTTTTACAGACTCTGGAGGTGAGACAGGGATCCTGAGTTATCACCTGCATTGGAAGAACTATTCACAGCCACCCCACCCTGGAAAACAACCTCTGGAAAACAAGTCCTGCAATGCCATGGCACAGACAAAGGCCCTTTCAGAGCTGGCACACAAGGAACAAGCTTCTCTTGGGTCAATAGAGCTGGCCTGGTTTCTAGGAGCTGCAGATGGTGCCCGGCAGTAAAACCAGCAGGCCCAGCCATGGAGGAGAGGGATGGCAGCCTGGTGCAGCTGGGAACAAGCTGAGGATGCAAAAGCAACAGGTCCAGCTGGCAGGGGAGAGATGCAGAGAGCCAGGGAAGAGGCTGGAAACAACCAGAGCACAGAGAGATCCTGGTGGAGCAGCCCAGCCAGGGGTGGGCTCACCACTGCAGTGGCTGTCCCTCGTGGCTGGAAGTCCTCACTGAGTTTATCCATCGAGGATTAAGCCTAGGACAGAGTGTGATGACTAATGAGCACCTGGAAGTCAGGACTGCAATTAAGCAGAGGCACCTCCACGGGTCGACATAGCAAAGAGATGATGAGGAGTAAGAAGAACAAGCCCTCCAGATCAGCATTGCTTCCCAGTGACTTGTGGCAGCTCCCTGCAGGACAGGAGCCAGCAGAGCCTCTCCCATGCCCAGTAGCAAACTCACAGTGTACCAGGATACCCAGCCAAGGTTCCTCCTCCCTGTCAGGGACCCACAGGCTGCCAGAGGGGAACTGCTTTGATTTGCCTCTGAAGGCCTGGACTTCACAAGGCCAATGAAGGATGTGTGTTAGAGAGAGGAGGGGATGTGGCAGCCAGTGCTGGGGGAGGAAACCCTTTCCTGGGGTTCTGAATCAGTGTTTGATACCATGGCAGAGGGTCCCACCTGCACACAGGTCTTTTTGAAGTCTTACAAGCCAGACACTCCCCAACAAGAATCTCAAGCTGATCTAAGCCGACTGGATGAGTCCCCAGTTCTGTCCCAGTTTAAACTCTTTGGAACAGGCATTTCCTGTTCCCTGGAAGTTCAGTGACCAATGGTGTGAGGGACAATGGCTGTGCTCCCCGTGTGACACCTCCAGGATCATCACAGGGTGTGGGTTATAGACACTGCAGCAGAGCATAGCCATGAAACAGCACTGCCCCTCTGGACACACAACACATTTACTTCCAGCAGGCTGTTTCTCCCCTTTTAAAACAGCATTTAAATAGCCCCAGCAGACCCTGGCTGCCCATCTCTCTAAAGAGCAGGGAATAAACAACACATCACAGAGGACGACATGCCAGAGCACTCAGCCAACACATCCCTAGAAAATTACCAGGCAGAGAATTCCCAGTGCAAAAAACCACAAGCCAGCACTGGAAAAACAAAACAGCATTTACCAGTTCTAAACTTACACCTAAAATCCACCCTAAATCTACAGGGACCAAAAGCTAATAAACTTTATTAGCAAATAAAAGCTAATACAGCTAAGTGACCAAACACACAAAGTGTCATGGAAAAGGAAGCCAACACAGTATCCAAGTCCCTACAAAGCCTCCCTCTGCCAGATTGTCAGGGGAAAAGAAAGGAGAGAGCCAAGAATCTGCACAGGAGGGTCCCTCAAAGCTCAGACTAAAAAGAAGAAAGGGAGGTTGATGTCTGACCATGGATGCAGGACATCCCACCTCCACCCTCGGAGTCAGGCTGCTGAAGACCTGTTGGTGACCGTCCCTGGAAACAGCAGCACTCAGGAGGTAGCAAGGCTCCTGGGTGCAGGATATCTGCCAAGCAGGCAGGCAGGAGAAGGAGAGAGCACTGCCAAAACCTTCCCCTGCAGAGTGGCTCGGGCAGGCCAGACCGGTTCACCTGCTTTGAGCTCGCAAGGCAAAGCTCAGGAGTCACTCAAAGGAGAAGAGAGGTGCTGTCCACGACCCCCGGCTGAGAGCACGGCTGACACCTTCGGGTAAGAGGCAGGAGCAGTCGGGAAATAACCCAGGAAAGCACAGGATTTTCCTCCCACAGGGGCAGCAGAGGAGGAACAGAGAGCTCCGTGCTCTCCCTCTGCTTACCACAGACGTGGATTGTCCAGCCAACCTGAAGGAGCTGCACAGTGACGAGCAGATGGGTGAAAACACTTTAGAACGAGATATTTAACTGGCCCAGCAGGATTTAAAACCAACTAAGCATTTCAGACGGCACCCATACCCCAGGAGGCGAAGGGCAGGGTTCAGATAAGGCAAATGGGAGCAAAAGTGAGGAGCACCAGGCAGGAAAAGCACTTGAGAAGCCTCCACAGAGAGGCTGATGCCCTCTTTCCACGTCAGCCTTGCTCCCAAAGTGTTGTAGGGAGCCTCTCCTTCATCAGCACCAGCCTCTTCTTCCCAAACACCAAGTCAATCACACATTTCACTTGTTTCTCCCATCCCTGAGAGGCGCCTTGAGACGAACCAGGGCATCACAGCCAGAGGAACTGAGGCAGGGGAGGTACAAGCAGAGCCCTCACAGTCCTTCCCCTTGAGCAGAGGGGGACCAGGAGCGACACCCCACACAGGACAGGGTAATGGGGGGCTCCATGTGTTAGCAGGGACCCCTCAGGGACAGAGCTGCTGCCACCCAAGGCGACACCTCTAAGGACTTGGGAAAGATGAGTTTTCTTTCGTATCTGTGGAAAGGAAGATGGCACAGCCCTGGCACCCCAAAGAGGCCTCCAAGGCACCCTGATCCCTCCACCCTGCTTCCCATGGGGGCACACAGGGGATCCCCGCAGCCCCCACACCGCCTGCCTTGTCCTACAGATGAGGGAGCAGCTCTGACCCTCCCCTTGTCCCCTGCACACTGAGCCTTACACCAGCAAAACTCATCCCCCCTAGTCCAGGGAGGAACCCCGGGGCCCCCAGCCAGCTCCTCAGCCGGGACAGATCCTCCTGGCATCCCCGAGCCTTACAGGGGTGCCCTCAGCCCAGCAGCAGGCTGGGTGACAGCCCCTTCCCCAGCCGGAGCGCGGGGGGCGCGGCCCTCGCACCCCTTCCCGGGGCTCACCTGCCCGGCAGCTTGGCGCTCCGCTTCCAGAACTGCCTGCCGCTCTCGGCCGCCATGGCGGAGGGCGGGNAACCTGGATGGGATTTCCCCTTCCCAGACCCTTCTCTGTGCTTCCTGCATCCACGTGGCCTTGGAATGCCACACAATGGATGGATGTGCTGGCTGTAAATATTTATCTACTGCACAGCACCTTCACTCAGACTCCTGAGGTTCTGACTGGAGACACACCTGCAAATCACTCATTATTTTTACACAGATCTTAAAACCCAACTCCAGTTCGTGGCCTGTTGGTTCTGCACTGTCTAAACCAGGGTCTTGGTTGGCTTTCAGGGCTGTGAGCCAGGTTTTACCCACAAACATGCTGCTGCTCTGGAAAACAAATGCAATTTATTATTGGATGTTTCCTTGACCCCCCCATTCCAGTAACAGATGTTCAAAAAGATGGTATAAAAATCATCAAGTGCTGTAGAAACCGTTGGTAATGATGAAGTGCTTGTCCTGCAGGTTTATTTGCACATTTTGCTATATAAAAATGTCACCTCCTTTTACATCTCACAACTTTTCCTTGCACAGAAAATAGCTGTAAACAATTTACTACCAAAAATTCTTCTGCCACTTCAGCCTCCTGTGAAGGAATGAGAAGTTCCTCAGTTTTTGCTCTTTTCACTACTAATAAATAGGAGCCATTGGAGCCAGTGAAGGGAAATGTTACAGAAGCCTTCAAATGTTTCCCTGCTCTCCATGACCTTTCTAAACATGAACCTGAGGAAGTCTTTGTCAAAGCTGGTTTTTCTCCCCAGATTTCCTCCCCAGGTGTGCAGGGTGAGGCTCTATTGCAGTGCTGGGCTGCAACAGCTGCTCACACCATGGAGCAGAGCTGCTGTCACAGCCAGGACAGCTTGGAGCTGAGAATTCCAGGGAACAGACGTGGCAAAACATTCTCCAGCTCATGAACACTTTGCCTGTAGTGTGTGTTGAAAGGTTTTTCTCCTGTAACCACTGTCCTCAATAATTTCTTTGCAGCAGCCCCAGCACAAGCCACCAGCAGGATTTGGGTGTTGCTGGACTGGCAGCAGGGAAGGGGAATTCACCTGGTGCATCCTGGGGCGCTTCAGGATGGAGGCAAAGCCTTGAGCACACAGAGCTTTAAGGAAAGAAAAGCTCTTCAGCACAGCCAGGTCAGTGCAGCAAAGGATTCTCAACCTGGAATATTCCAGTGCAGCCCCAGGAAGGCTGACTGGGCCAGGAGGGCTGAGTCCCTCCTTGCCACATGCCCAGAGTCCAGGTTTGACAGACACATGGCCCCCCTCACAGCCACTGGTGTCCCCCCAGCTGCAGCTCTTGTATGGCTTTAGTGTTTGATGTCCCTCACCAGTTCCTGCTGGTTCAGGGCCAGCTGCCAGGATTTGGCCCCATTGATCCAGATTTTCTGTGCATGCCATGGGATGACATCACTGATGAGACCAGTTCACTCTGCATGTTGTAGAGCAGTAAAGCAGAAAGAAAACTTCTGATGCATACACTGGGAATCTGTTTAAAAATTGGAATTACAGATTTCTGTCAGTTTTCTTCTTTCTGCCCACACTGCTGGTTCTCTTCTCTGGTGTCTGGTGGAGATGCCCAGGGCTGATGCTCTGCCAGGTCATGGTTTAATTTTCCATAACTGCAAAGAGACAAGAAAGGGAGTGTGGGTCTAACAGGAATGGCCTTCATCTCCAAGTAACATTCTGCCCATCCTGCTCTGCTCAGTGAGCTCCAGTTTCAGGATGAGCCACAGGAGGACGAGGATAAAGGGAGGAACCCTGGATTCTCACAGCTTCACCTGAAGGGAACTGGAACTGCAGTGAGCCCTGTCCTTCCCCCCAAAACCGGCTCAGGGAGGTGGGGACACACCCAGCATGTTCTGGGGTCTGGGGTCCCAGTGCAAAGCCAGGCTTCTCTCAGGGCTGTGACCCCAGAGGTGACCCCAGAGCTGTTCTGCTGGCTGGCACAGGGACACTTACTCTGATATTGAATCCCAGCAGGTCACTGATCACTCCTGAGACAGCAGAGAGGATGACAACCCGTGTGATGTTGTAGATCAGTGGGTTCATGGTCAGTCCATACAGCCTGAATGGACTATCCAATTCCTGCAGTGACAGGACAAGGGTCCATTAGCACTCCCCAACACCAAAGAATTCATCCTCTGACTTTTAGCTTAGCACTGCCACTCCAACAGGCTGGGCTGCCTCTGTGTCCCTTCTTAGACACATGTACAGGAACTGTCAGTGTTCCAGAGACATCTCCTGCTGAATCCAAAGGCTCTGCAGCAACCCCAGCTGCCCCAGAGCCTGACACTCCAGGCTGCAGAATCACCCAGCCCAATCTACGGACTCCCACACTCTGCTCACTCCTTCCCAACCTCTCTCTGCTGCTGGCAGTGGGCTCCAGCATCAGAGCTGCTGAAGGGAAATGAGACTGGAGCATTCAGGAGAAGCTGTGCTCACCCCAGCCTCTGCTCTCACTTGGTTAAACCACTGCTCATCAAGAGTTCCCAGCACTAATTACCCACACTGGCCTTGTGCTGCTCCCTCTCCTGTCACAGCTGCAGCAGCACTGAAAAGCCCCCTTTGTGAGCACTAACTCAGAGACCCTTAGAGCACTTGAGAGCACTAACCCAAAGGAAGGGCAGGGCCACATGGCATTGCCATTACTCCCTGCTGCCAGAAAATCCATTCAGGCAGAGCATCTCACCTTCAGCAGCTTTGTGGACAGTTTCAGCACATTGTTCACCAGAGAGAGCTGCTCCTTCTTGTTTGGCTTCTTCTCCATCTTCAGGTACAAGTTTATCTGTGACAGACATCACAGGCCAGGGGTTGATATTCCAGCACCAGCCCCCAACTGATTGCTAACTAAGGGAAATTGGAGCCATTTTTGCAGTCTGCTGTCACTCCTGAAGTAGTGGATTTAGCACTGATAACATCATTCTTTTCCAATTGTTTTGGCTAACACACATGAACCCAGAGACCAAAATAATCTAGAACTGTGGAGTTTGAGTCTGGCCCAACAGGACCAGCTCATCCCCCCCATGCTGACCAGTGCTTTGTTGCCTTCTGGCCAACACAAAGGTTGATCCCTACATTTTAAATTTGATTCCAGTATTTAAGCTGGTTTGAAATACAATAATTATATCCAAACAAACCACAAAGCCCAGGGCAGAACAAGCTGAAGGGAGCTACCTGCTCAGTGAGCAGGATGGAAATGTTGCTGTATTTCTTGTTGGTCTCAGAGCCCAGAGATGCCAGACGTAGCAGGAAGAGGAGCAGTGCTGCCTCCCACATCAGGAACTCCCAGTTGTAAGCTGCACTCAGAAAGGTTTTGTGACCCTTAAGAACCTGTATGGGGAGAAAATAAAGCACCAAATGTCACTGACAAAGTGCCTCTTCTTGGGACAAGTGCACAAGCACTGCCCTTGCTCCTCCTCTGCCCAGCCCTGTGTGCTCTACAGCCACTGACAGCTCTTCCCAGGAAGTGTAAATCACTCCTGTGATGGGGTTACAGGGAAAGGTCTCATTTCTGCCTTTAGCTTGGAATTAGATATTTTTTGTTTCTGCTCAGAAAAGGAGCCTTGTTCCTCCTCTCCCCTCCCTCTGTCCAACTAACAGGCAATGAAGTGCCTTTCCTTGTCCCACTGGCAGTCTCAGCCAAGCCTTTTGTAGGCTGGTGAAAGAAAAGCCTCCAGCACTTGAGAGGCTTCTCCCTACTTTATAAACCACAAAGGTTAGAATCTCACCTGGGCACAGCAGATAAAAGCAATTGAAAGAGCCAGTAAAAAGACTGAGGACACCACGACATCCACAGACCTCTGGGGGCCTCGTCTCTGCAGAAACAAGGACACAGGGTCAGGGCTGAGCGTGGTGTGCAGGCAAAACTCACCACAAACAGCTGGCACTGGCACTGGCACTCCCTCTGCAATAACCAAACCCCAGATCAGGACTCACCTTCAGGTAGGAGCGAAGGGATAACCAGATCTTGATGTTCTCCACCTTTTTGAGCCTGAAGTGAGGGATTTCGTATTTCCTGGCTTTCCGAGCAGATGTGATGTGACTAAAGAGCTTGGCAAACAAAAACCTCTGCAAGGTAAAACCAGAACCATAAATTACTGTAAAACAGAACAGACTGCTTGGGATTCTTAGTGGTACCTGGCAAAAAGGGTCACTGGGGAAGCTCAGCATGAGACCTGGGTGCTCAACCTCTGTAGCAGAAGTTGTTTTCATAGAATTCCAGATTGGTTTGTATTGGGAGGGACCTTAAAGCTCATCTTTTCCAGCCCTTGCCACAAGCAGGGACACCTTCCACTCTCCCAGGTTGCTCCAAGCCCTGTCCAACCTGGCCTTGAAGACTTCCAGGGATGGGGAAGCCACAGCTGCTCTGGGCAACAGAGAGGGGACAGAGTAAGACCTTGGGGACAGGTAAGGGGGGAACAGGGGAGTCAGGAATGGTATTGATAGGTATAATTTGTGACTAATCAATAAGAGCCCTCCCAGACTCCCCACCCTGACCTTGGCAAGGGCTGGGATGAGATAAGCTTTAAGGTCATCATCCCAGTTTTATTCCTGCTCTCCAGGTTCCTGAAAGGCACCAGCACCTTTAAACCCACCTGCTTGTAGGTTCTCTCAGCAACACACATCATGAAGAAAAACATCCAGGTTAAGCACAGCCTTTCCAGAAAGTTTATGGCAGACAGGATGAGCACAGGGGTGCTGATAGGGGCTCCACAGAAGATATGCAGCAGCTCCATCAGAGAAATGGAGCAGAGCTGCTCCAGGTTATCCGTGCGGAACAGTCTGTAGAGGAATGGCAGGAAGGCCAATCCGATGGTGATGATGTTTCCCAGCATTTGATACCCCACTCCTTGCTGGTGGGCATTAACCTGGCAAGCAGGAATAAAAATGGGATGATTACCTGGGGTTTGCATCAAGGAAAAGGCCTGTTGTTGTGGTAGCATCAACTCAGGCAAGCAGTTGGTTCCCCTTCCCTTCACAGGACAGAGCCTAAAATAATTCCACCCGTTTCAGTCCAAACCCAAAACCAATCAGCCAAATAATCAACCCCCCGCTTTCAGCACCCTGCAGAGACAATCAGTGATAATTAGCACTTGTCAGTCTTCAAGAGACCTCCTAAATTGGGGGTTAGGCAATTTTTCAGTAAGAACACGTGGGACAACCATCTTTGCAGCTGAGGAGGGACCAAATATTATTATACTACCCATAATATTTGCATGTGTAGCTGTTTCCAGGGGTTTTGGTGGTTGTTTTCTGAAGTGGGAGGGAGAGGTTGCAATGCCACACAGCCCCCTTACCCTGCTCATGATGATCCCACTGATCTCCAGCACAGACATGTCCACCTTCTTGCAGTCATTCCCTTCCCAGATCAGAGCACTGACTTTGGCAGACGCTGGGCTGGTGTTCTGCAGCCAAAACAGATGGTTCTAGAAAAGAGAGAGGAGTGCAAAAGCTGGGTCAGCTCTTTCTGTCCTGCTGTAAGAAATGCCTTTGCCTAGAATGCATTCGGATTGAGGGGGAAATTCCATTTTGGGTTAAATACTTTGTTTTGGGATAAGCAGCCCTGCAGAGGGGAGGGACAGACTCGATCATGAATCACTGGTATAATTTCGAGCGTTTCAGATTTCCAGTGTGACTCTGGCTTCATCCAGGCTGCTCACCTTACACCAACATCATCCTCGTGTGCCACTCACATTTGGGAAGACAGGGGGAAGAGGGAGAAGCACTCCCAGCTCCTGGATGGAAATCACCAACCTGCTGGAAGACGTCCTCCTTCAGGTCCCTGCGGGAGTCCCTGTGGGAGCGCTCCTCACTGTCGCTGGTGCCCGAGGAGCGGCACTCGGGGCCGTGCAGGAGATCATCCCACAGCATGTCCTCGGTCTCCGAGTCCTGCCGCGTGCTCTCCGAGTCCCGCCGGCTCCCGCTGCAGCTCCGGGGCCCCACGCTCAGGCACGACCTGGGGTCCTGCGGCAGCGACAAAGGTCACGCGGCACAGCCCCGCTGTGATTTGTACAACCAGCACCTTCCCCTCATCATCCTCCTCCTCATCATCCTCCTCCTCATCATCCTCCTCATCCTCCTTCTCCTCTTCTCCCCCAGCTTCCCACAGCTTTGAGTGCTCCCAGTTGCACCCACACGGTGGGAATGGTTTAAGACGATGTTTGGGGAAAAAGAATTTATATAGCAGAACTCACATAGACCCCATTAATTCCCTACCTCCATTCCCAACCTACAAAATAAAACTGATGTACTCATTTTAATACAAAAATCTCATCTTTTATGCCTTTTGCATAATCTGTTTTAATATTTCATTTATATTTTGTATTAATTTATATATCTCCATATTTATAACTTGATAGTCACATATTTACATTTTATTTTCAGGTAGGGGCAAAAAACCAAAGTAATGAAGTGACTGAGTGTGTCTCACAGAATAGATTTATTCCTTCATTACAGGAGTTGGACTTGATTCTTGTGGGTCTCTTCCAACTCAAGATAGTCTGTGATTTTAAAATCAAAATTTATTAGCTTAAAAGCTGCAAGCACAGCACTGCCTCCCAACCACAAGAGCAATTGCAGGAGCAATTAGAGGCAGCTTGGACTGTCCTTTGCTGCCAACAGAGTTCGTTATTTGTTTGTCTGTTTGTTTGTTTGTTTAACAAAGCAGCACAATCAGGATTGTGAACACTGTGAAGGTTTACAAGGCTGCCAAGCAGCAGGGAGGGAAGAGGTCACACCTTGCACCTGAGGATTCTGAAGCACAATCATTTCATAACTGCCTGTTCTGATGGAGGGGGGGTGGAACGAGATGAGCTTTAAAGTCCCTTCCAGCCCAACCCATCCTCTGATTCTGTGACCCCTGCCAGGCCTGGGAAAGCTCCCTCTCCTGACTTTACAACCATACCTGCCTGTACAATGTGGATTCCATTTCAGACTCCACAACACTGTCAGAGTCTCTGGCAGCTTTCAGGGCTTGCTTGACCTGCCAAGACCAAAGGAAAACCACCTCATAATCCACAGCAAAACAAGGTGTGGAGAACAGCACTAATCCCACCTGGGTACCTGTGAGACAGCCTGGTTGAGAGAAACCAGAGGCCTCTTCTTCTCCTCGTAGCTGTTGTCGCTGGAAGCCCCTTCCATGCTGGGTCGTAGCAGGATCCTCTGTGCCAGGGCCTCAGCATCCTCAGCATCCTCCTCGCTCGACAGCTCATCAGAAGCACCGTCCCTGTTGATGCCATCATCCTACAAATGCACAGCCAAGGCCACACCAAGGACCAGCCTGAGTCCCATCAAAGGCTCAGAGGCAGAGCTGCCCCCCTGGCACAGCCCTCAATGCCTGCAGAGCCAGCACACGATCCCCACAGACACAGAATTCTCTTGGCATCAGAGACTTTACAGATATCAACTCCTTCCCCCTGCTCTTGTCTTGCCCCAGAGGTAATGAGAGAGAATTTTGGGTGGGTGGATTTGGAGCTGGGGAAAGGGCAGGAAGAGGAGGATGCAGCAGCAGCTCTTGGCTGTGCCTTACCAGCAGCCTCAAGCCCAGATGTATCTATGAGGTGGGGGGTAACAAACCCAAAATCCTGGGCTGTGCCCCTACACTGAGCTCTGCCCCTGTCCAAACTCCTTCACAGAGAGGAGGTGGGATGACACAGTATGACAGA
This sequence comes from Hypocryptadius cinnamomeus, assembly GCA_013400635.1. NCBI lineage: Eukaryota > Metazoa > Chordata > Aves > Passeriformes > Zosteropidae > Hypocryptadius > Hypocryptadius cinnamomeus. The sequence continues at coordinate 39,168 of VYZP01049229.1, read as the reverse complement.
ATTTCACACAGGATCTACTCCAAGTTCTTCCTGTGGAGTTAACACACCACTGGCCCAGAGGAAACTCAAGAGTAATTCCTAAAATCTTTATGTTTCAAAGCTTTCAACAGAGCTCACGATGCTTTAGCTTTTCTTCTTTCCTCAAGGGATGTCTCAGTCTTGCAAGACAAAATATTTTATGGAACTGCTTTTGAAAATGGCTAATTTATTTAGTCATTATCAGCACTCTCCCTTAATTGAACACCTTGTGATCAGAAGTGTCAACAATTAACAGAGCACTCTGGTGAAGCAGACATTCCAGCACTGTCTGTGTTTGACCATACTTGGTCAGGCTGGACAGGGCTGGAGCACCCTGGGATAGTGGAAGGTGTCCCTACCCATGGCAGGGGGTGGAATGAGCTTTAAGACCCCTTCCAACCCAAACTATTCTGAAATTCTATTCTATGATTATGAAAAGAAAGTACCAGCACCTTTTCAGCTGCTCAGTGAGAGGCAGAAAGAGGTTTCTAGGTTAATGCAGGCAAAGATTAGCAGAAGGAGAGAATATCTTGTGTTAGACCTAACCATACAGTTAAATACCAACACACTTCTGGCACACAAAGAACACACTGAAACTGTGATTTCAAAGGATCTCCCCTGGCAGTACCTGATGGCTCTTCTCCCCATCAGAAAGTTTACTTTTCTCTTTGGAGTGCAGCAGCCTGTGCTCAGATCTGGCCTGTCTGGGTTTGATGCCATCACCCACAGCACTCACACCACTTTCTGTCTCGGTCCCTTTCTCAGCTACCAGCTTTACTCTTCTATTCCTAGGAGAGAAAATACAATTAAATGCTTTTATGTCAGGGAAAAACTCTTTGGGGTAAAACATTCTAGTCTTCCCTTGTCACAGGTGCAGTGTCAAACAAGATACCTAAGGGTTAAATAATTTTCTTTGGCTGACAGGCTTTGTGTGCTGAGTCTGTTAAAAAGATTTGTATATGCTTCACCCTCACTCAACACATCTTTTGCAACTCTAATAGTATCTTAAAACTTCTAAATCAAGGGGAAATTTTTCATTATTTTTATTTTTAAAAAAGTAAGAGCAACTCAGAAGACAAAAAGTCCTCGTGAAGAGAAAGCACCTGTGAACTGGAAACTGACCAGGAAATTCACCTGGGAAAACAGGAGAAAACAATGAAATATTATCCCATACAATCTCTCCTCCTTTTCCTTGAGTTACTTTTAGGGAAGGAAGGTGCCAAAGTGAGACAACTGTCCAAAGCAGAAGGCACAATTGCTTTTGGAAATCTCCTAAAACAGCAATATGATCTCAGCACTCACTCAAACAAGGTCACTTATCTAATAAATAAAAATAAACTCCACCACATTCTACAGCTCATCTAACACTTGGTTTCACATGATCTAACTTTATACAGTCTAATTTTATATGATCTAATAAGGACATACTAAATATTCCTGAGGAATCAGCTTCCCACATTACCATGAAAGTTTTAATTCAAAAAAAGACTGACAGGCTGTGGGGATGTCAGTGACAGCACATGCTGTGCCTTCATTCTCCAGGTACCAAATTGCTCCCAGTGTCACGAGCAGCACAAACCCAGCAGGCACCACGTACCTCCTCTGGAAGAGCAGACTGGATAAATTGGTCAGCAGAGATGCAGAGCCAGACTGCTCTTCCTTGCTGGTTCTGTCAGGAGCACACCAACTGTTCCCATCCACACCCACAGCCTTGCGTAACTTCCTGAGTTTTAAGACAAGGAGAATTAAATTGGTGTGAGAAACTACTGAAGGCTTTTTTAAAAGATCTGAATGAGATCTTGAACAGCTTTTTGGATGCCATTTTTCTGCAGCCATGCAGAATACTGAATTCCAGATACAAAAATTCTGCCTATACCCCCAGCACATCACTGGGAAAGACACAAGGGGCAAAGTCTGGAGGGAATCTTTGCTGCAGCAGCCTGAAGGAGGAAAGCTGGATGCAGCATGTCCAGCTGTGAGCCCCCCAGGGCCCTGCTGGAGCTCACCTGCGGCGCCGGCTGAGCCCGTTGCTCCCTGCAGCTCTGTTCACCTGCGTGGACACGATCTGGCAGTGAACTGTCCCCAGCAGCAGCATGAGGCACAGGGGTCCCATCACTTCACTGGCACTCACAGCAGGCACCAGGAAGTACAGCACCACTGCTACCACTGGAAAGGGGGAAATGGCACCAAGGCAAAAATTAAAGAGTCTGTCTCAACTGTTTGTTTTTACTCTGCTTTGTTGTACTATTATTTAATTTCTGCAATTAGTAGTGCCACACGCCTTGAAATCCACATTAAGTAGGTTCCAGACAAGATCCTCACGCTTTAGATTATGGACTACAAAATCATAGACTCACTAAGCTTGGCTAAGCCCTCTGAGGCCATCGAGCCCAACCACTCCCCCAGCACTGCCAGGTGCACCTCTAACCCCTCTCCCCAAGAGCCACATCCATGCATTCTTTGATGCCCCATTCCTTGCAGGAGAAGGTTTATGGCACAGCCTGTTCCCTCACCTTGCATAACATAGAGCACCAAGAGCCACATAAAAATCCGCTGGGAAGTGACCTGTATCCACCACTGGCTGAACAAGGGGAAGAACACCACTCTCACAATTCCCTTCCTGGTCAGCGATGTCCAGGGAATTTCAGGCTTGGCTTTGGCAAAGGTAGAGCCTTGGAATTAAAGGGGACACGAGCCATCATTAACTGCGAATCACAAGAGCTCCCTTGCTGGAGTTCCCCTTTGGGCAGTCCCAGCCCTGCACAGGGCTGAGCACGGGGTGACAGCAGCCCAGTTTCAAAGCTACACAGTCCCAGCAGACACAGCTACAACAGCTCCTTGTTTTCTCTCAGAGCTCTGCCTCTGACCCTTCCCTGCCCACCCAACCACTCCTGCAGAGCCACCCCGAACTCCTCCTGCTCTGCTCTCAGGTTTTCAGTGCCCACGAGCAGGGGCTCCCCTGGCAGCAGGGCAGCTTCTGCTTCCCCCACGCTGCACAAAGCTGGGATGCACCTACAGGATCAGGGGATATCCTGAGCTGGAAGGGACCCATAGGGATTGCCAAGTCCCTTCACAGACCCCCAGCAATCCCACCCTGGGCAGCCCTGGGAGTGTTCTCCTGGAGCTCTGGCAGCCTCGGGGCCGGGCCCATTCCCTGGGGAGCCTGGGCAGAGCCCAGCACCCTCTGGGGGAGGAATCTTCCCTGATCTCCAGCCTAACCCTCCTCTGACCCAGCTGCAGCCGCTCCCTGGTGCCCCCCCTGTCCCAGAGGGGAGCGAACAGAGCCAGCGCCGCTCACCGCTGATCAGATCCACGTCGATCAGATCGGGCTGGATGTGCCCCTTTTTCTTCGGCTTGTTCTTGAAGCCCTGCGGGGCGGAACACACGGCCGAGTTAGCGGCGAGGGGCGCGGGGCCAGCCCCCCTCCCCGCCGCCGGTACCTTCATCTGGGTCTGCTCCACGGCCTTCTCCCATATCTGCTGATCGTAGGCCCCGATCTGAGGGGAGAGGAGGCTGAGGGCACGGCCGGGCCCGCGCCTGCCCGCCCCGCGCCGCACTCACCTTCTTCTGGTACCATGAAATGGCATCGCGACAGGCCATGGGGAGCGGCGGGACCGGCGCGGCCCCGGCACCGGCACCGAGCCCGGCCCGGGACCGACCCGGCACCGACCCCGCTCCCGTTACCCTGGAAACCGCCCGGCGCTCGACTGGCTCCGCCTGCCGCCCCCCTCCCCACCCATCCAGGCAGCGCCAGCCGAGCGCCGAGCGCCGCCCCGACCCCTCCCCAGCCGCAGAGGAAAGAAGCGCCCGGGCGGGTAAAGGACAAAATCAGACTTTTGTTTATTAAAAAAATACTTTACAGGAAAAAAATTCTATGCATTCCGCAGGACTATTTTACAAAGAAATAGCTTAACAGTTTGACACTGGTGTACAGTCAGCTACCGACAGCGCGGGGGAGCGCGGGGCCGCCCCCGCACACGCGCGAATGTCAATAAATACACTAAGGCCGCACAAAGCAAACAGTCGTCCAGGCAATTGTACACGTCCTCTGGAGGCAGAGACCTTAGATAAATTAAAACCACAGAAAAAAATCATCGTAGCTGCCAATCAAATCAAATGAAATCACGAAACAGCAATACAGGAGTCGGTATCTTTACATGTTGTACAGAGAAATCAGGAAAAGCGGCTGTTTGGATGCTCGGAGCCCACGGGAAGGGACAGAACGGGCTCGGGGGGACAGGGAACATCCCTCGGCTGCTCTCCCACCCCTCAGGGCTGCCCAGGGAGCTGCAGAGTTCAGCTCTCAGCTCATCCACAGCCCAAACCGGCGGGCACTGAAGGGCTTGGGGAAAGCTCTGACCATTGGCCTGGAGCTGTAACACGCAGGAAACCCGGCACAGCACAGCACAGCCCCTGGGAAAAGTGTCCCTCAGGATCCCCGGGGGACACCTCGTGGTGTCCCCCGCTCTTGGAGCAGGACCTGCAGGGACCTGGAGCTGGTCTAGAGAGAGGAAACCAAAGCAGCACCAGCTCAGCTTCACACTGCGTTTGCTAGTCCACTTCTAGCACAGCTGAGCCACTTCATCCCTGGGATGTTTTAGTCACCAGCACTTGAGTTAAAGTCGAGCCTAAGTCTCAGTTCTGTTTCACAGACAGAGCACTTGGTCAGTGACAGCTGTCTCCAGCACAAAGCTGGAGTATTTTCTACCTGACACACATCACAGAGCAGATCCTCATAAATGGAGCACTGAGGATTTGCAGAACTGACCAGCAGATTTGTATCTAGGAACTGTTCTGTACCTGCTTTCCACTGAGAGTAACAGAAAGTTAAGGTGTTGGAATGGACCTTAAAAATCACCCAGTCCCAACTGCCTGCCATGTGCAGGGACACCTCCCACTGGGCCAGGCTGCCCAACCTGGCTCTGAAAACCTCCCAGGCTGGGGCATCCACAGCCTCCCTGGGCAGCCAGACCCTCACCACTCATCACATTTCTTCCTCATCTCTAACCTAAATTCCTCCTCTTTTGATTTGTACCCGTTTCCCTTGTCCTGTCACTCAGTTCCTGATGAGCAGCCCCTCTCCAGCTGCAGCCCCTGCAGATCCTGGAAGGGGCTGTGAGCTGTCCACACTGAACAGCCCCAACTCCCTCAGCCTTAGAACAAGCCACCAAATGTGGCTCAAAAAATCACATCAAATCAAAGGTGATTAGCTCATTAGGGAGCCTGCTTTATGGAATCTTGGAGAAATTCAAATAGCAGCTATTTAACATGAGATATTCAGAAATATTTACTGGGTTTGTTCTGCTCAAACACTAAATGGCCTGAACTCGTTACTTCCTCTCTAAACTGCTCTAGCTCATAAAAAAATCTGTGTTCTACAGGTCTTGGGCTGGAAAACATTTGCATTTGTCCCATCAAGGCTTTGTTCTGGGCAACTGAAGCAATGGCTGGAGATCGAGCAGCTTCCCAAGCAATCCCTCTCACACTTTACATCCAGAGTTGAGGTGGAATTTGAAAGTCTGCCAGTTTGGTTAAAGCACAGCAAAGCTGAGCATGGATTTAGTAAGAGATTCTCAAACAGCTTGTTCCTCTCTCCCTCAGTCTTCCAAAGTAGCATAGCATCAGCAACATTCAGGTCATTCACAGATACCTTTATTTACGTGCATTTAAATCTGACATTAGGTTTTAAGTTAGAAACTGAGCAGAGCACAGAGAGCATGATGCTATTGGTCATGGTCCTCCATGCAAGAGGAAGTCAGAGCATTTTCCAGCTATTTCAGGCTGTTGTCACAGATTTCACTAAAGCTACAGCTTGGAAAGTAGCACAAACCACCCTAGTCTTCCCTCATCCACTAGAAAACGTGCTATTAGAATTTACAGAGGACTTCCAAATGGATTCTCTCCTCATTCCATCCCAATTTTCCCAATAAACAGACAGGCTGGTGCAGGGGGGCTCTCACTCTGTTTGCTGTGCCTCTGCAGGCTCCTGTGGCCCCTGCAGGTGTGACAGTTCCTGAGTGATCAGTGCTGGCTGCCAGGGAAGGGCCACCCTGGGGACAGGGACAGGCAGGGAACGGGCATGTGGAAGACTCGCAGACTTGGTCAAAAGGAAAGAACACCCCTGGGGAATCTTTGAATGTGAAGGATGAACTGAAACCACTATTGCCTGTGAGGAATTTTACTTTGCACAACCCTTAAAGCTATGAAATTCCTCTCAACATAAAAAGTGGAAAAAACCCACCAGAGAACTGACGGCTCCTTTCTGAGCCGCGCTGAGTCATCTAGAATTTCTGCTAAGATTAAATTACACCCCTGCATGAATCACATTACTTCTCATCATAAAAGCTTTCCAATCTAACACCTTATTTACACAGATTACTAAACGAGTCACTACCACTTCAATCTGTAAATTAGTTTTAAATTGAAATATTTCCTAGTCCTCATTTTTGTACCGAAGACAATACATACATACACATAAGGAGTAATACAGGTTCTAACTAATCACTGCAGTATCTTCTGAGGATTATTTCTCTATCAGTTTAAAATAGTGACCTCTACACTGAGGTGCTAATATGTATATAAAAGCCTACACAAACAATATTGCACAAAGTAAGATTTATAATAGAGTAACATATTTTAGAGACCCTTATAAAGAGAAGAGTAATAATTGATATTAAAAAGATGCATCCAGAACTAACACAGCATCTTTGCTTTTGTCTAGTCTAACATAGTGTTTCAAATCTTTCCTACCCCAGTGAGGATTAGAACAAATGAAGTTATCTGGAGACAGCTTAAGTTGCACCAAACCCCAACTTGTACTCTAAATGTGGGGAGGGGGGAGGGAGAGGGAAAAGGGACTTTTCCTTTTGATGACTGGAAAGGGCAGTAATAAATGGGGTGAGTGAAAGTCAAATACAAGTTACACGTTAACATCCAGAAATATTGAAAGATTGTTTAAAAACTGTTGATAGCTGACACTCTACACATTGAGCACGTGCTGCTGATTTTTCCACAGTAACTGGGCACCCAGGAGCTACACATGGAAAAAGCAGTCCAACGCCAAAATACTTTTTATTGTGAAATACTAATACAGAACTTACACAGTAAGGCTGTCCTTATCCTAGGAAGTCAGGTATCAGCTCAATGCTTATTATATTAAGTGCATCAGTACAAGGGAAAGTGTGGATCCATTGGACACGTTACGACCCCATCAAAACAAGCTGCCAGGTTGGTTAAGTATTTTAAAGCCTTAAAGTGCTCAAAGATAGCAGTTTCCTCCACAAGACTACCAAGAGGTTCTCTAATTTTGACACTAGCATTTATCACATTCAGGGAAGATGTATTTTGGAAGCAAAAACCCCCACACCAAACAACATAAGCAGTGCTATGAGAAGTGTTAGGTCAGTAAGTCATTGCATTTCAACAGGAATCAGACACTTGCTTCAGTTCTTTTTACAGGTCACCCTTGTAGGAACTGTAAGAAACATCAATTTCTATAGCTTGTATATAAACCAACATGTCAAGAACAGACATACCAAAAATTCCACAAATCATCAAAAGTGCTGTGCTTTCTCTATTTTTTCTTCTTTTTTTTTCTTTTTTT